>CAJNOJ010000270.1:0-134865 GCA_905250025.1 Adineta ricciae
CAGTTCGAATAAATTTATTTCTTAATTATTTACGCACAACAATACGTGGAAATTTTCTCATATCTGCTCTAAATACCAATTATCTTATTACAATTTCTAATACATTAATTGACCCAAGATTAGAGAGTACAGATACATATTATATCTTCAGAAATGATCTTGAAAAACACTTAATAGGTTGTAGTAGTTTAAATTCAATAAGTAAAGTTTCTTTTCAAAATCAATCTGATTTGACAATGTCGATGTATCATGACTTTATCGAATGGCATGAAAACGATTTAAATGATTCGATGGTTAATGGATTTTATACAAGTTGTTTACCTTTTGAAGGTCTTCTTCAAAGTACATTAGATTGTTTATATGAATATCTATGTATTGAATTCTTAATGAAAAAATTTCCAAATATTATAAAAGTAAACATTGAATTGTAAAATATTCTTTTCATATTTATTGTTTTTTCAGATGAATATCAATTTGAATAATTCATTGTTAATTTCAAATAAAGAAAAAAAATCAATTAATAATTATCTTAATGATTTATTTGTTGAAGAATGGTTAACAAAAAAGAATTATATTAAATATTTTCATAAATGTTCACCATTATTATGTTCATATACAATTTGGAATCAAACAAATTTTTCTTATTCAATTACTTTATTAATTAGTCTTTATGGTGGTTTAATTCTTATTTTACGATTATTTATACCATTTTTCGTTAAGATTTTCTTTAAATTAAAATATTTTATTATTAATCATAATAATTACAATTGTAAGAATTTTAATTCAAATAGAATTTTTTTTAAATATTCTTTTATTTAGTTAATTTAACTTTATTGAAAAATAATTTTCAATTCTTTATTGAATATATGAAAAAATTCAATTTATTCAAACGAATTAATCAACGAACAGAAATTCATTTAAAACAACAAAAGATCAACACACGTGTTTATTTGATTTTATTTCTCGGTAAAAATCTTTTTTCATATAAATAAAATCTCATAGAAAAGTATGTAAAATATATAAAAAGATTTGTTTTTTTTTTATTTGTTAAGGTTTAANATCAATTGCACAAGAATATGCAGAATATCTCGTTCCGATTGTTTTTATTGGAATTGGAATTTATATAATCATTACATCGGATTGTTTTCCTTGGTTAGATCGAGCGATTCGAACAAAAAATTTCAAAAATGGTTAAAACTAAAATGAGAAAAACTTTTGTTGATGAATGAAAAAAAGAAAAAAGAGAAAAAGATTTTTTTTTCTTCATGTCATTTGAATGAGAAATTTTTATCAATATCATTTGATCTTTATTATGATGATGATGATGAAATAGATGTGTTATCAAGATAAAAATATGATCACATCGTTTTTATGTCATTTATTTGAAAAATTTCTCAAATGTTAAATGAAATTTTCAAACTTTTTTCCAAAGTTATTATTACATTTCTTCTAACAAATATTCAAGATGTTGTCATTTTAATGAATTTCTTTTTGGAAACATCGAAAAAAGAAAGTTTATTACGAAGTGAACATGTAATTCTTGGACAATATCTCGGTTTTAGTACCTTGTTAATCTTAAGTTTACTTGGATATACAATTTCCTATATTTTACCTGTAAAAATATTTTGGTTTTCTTGGATTTGTTATTATTGCTTTTGGTTTAAATGGTCTTAAAACATTAATACAACAAAGACGAAGTGGAAATGAATTGAAATCGGTAAAGAAACACGAAAAGAAACATTTTGTCATTCATATTGATTTTATTTTTAGATTGAAAATATGATTTTAAATGAAAATGAAAGTTTTTATGAAGATTTAAAACGAATTGTAAAAGTAAGTTTAGTAACAATTGCTAATGGAAATGATAATATTTCAATTTATGTTCCAATATTTGTTCAATCAACTGATTGGCAAATTGTTGCATATGGATTAGGTTTTTTATTTATGGTTGGAATTTTATGTTTATTTTCTTATTGTTTTATTCATTTTCCACCAATATTTCAATTTGCACAAAAATACGCACAATTTATTAGTCCGTTTGTATTTATTGTTCTTGGAATTTATATTTTAATTAGTTCACAATGTTTTCCTTGGTTATTTAAACTTATTCAAACAGGAAAATGGATCGAATCTTAATCAAAACAAAAGAAAAAAGATATCTTTATCATTTATTCTCTTCAAAATTTATTAATACATGATTGAAATATGAATTCATAGACTTCTCTTCGTAGAAATATGTATTTCGATGTATCTTTATCTCATCAATTCGACAGTGAAAGCGATAAAAATAACTTTTCTTCAAATCCTGCAGTAAATAAAGATTTGTCTTGTTACTTATGAAAATATTTATGAAAAAAAAAACGTTTGGATTATAAATTCTTTCGAAACTCATTGAATGTCACATACTTTTCAGATTTGTGTTGACTAAAAACGAGATGATCTATTAACACCTTTTTTTTCTGATTGATTTCACCTATGTTAATCTGACATAATGGAATATTGTTCATTCTCACAGGTCATAAGATACTCCGCTCCGTATACGATATTCTTTGCATATACTCAACGATCTGTTTTATTCGATATGCGTAACAGATAACAAGCTATGCAAAGGGGGTTTCTTTGTCACATTGACATTCGATTATCGTTACTAAGTCATTTATTTTATTTGATTTTTTAAATTCATTTTATTGATTTGGTGTTTAGTTTTATGGTTTTTATTAATTATCTTTTCTTTGTTCATATTTTCCGGATTAGTGAATAGTAATTCTGCTATAATGTCAATGAATTTGTATGAAAGGTACATCGGTGTGCTATTTACTTGTTGTACTAATTTTGAAATATTATATTAATTGTTTAAGTATTTATTTCGATGAATATCATGAATTTTTCTTGATTGGAGCAATTCTAAAAGTTTCACTCTACTTGTTCATACGCTAAAGCCGAAATTAACTCGACGTTTTTTTTCTAAAACATTTTGAATACTTTCTGTTAAATAAAATATTTCATTGACATGAAAATATGAATACGTCAAGAATAACTCGTTGACGATCTTTGTTTTTGTCGAGATGTCAGGATTTATTTCTCAATTCTCGGGATCGATTGTGTCTTTGACGAACTTTTCTTATTTTTCTAGTAAAAGCACAAAATGAAACTGAATGAAAAGAGTATATTATAGAAATATTCACTATCAAAAGAGTAGGCATATGAGTTCAATTCTTCTATGTGTTCTCAAAACAAAATATCGTAAATAGAGTGAATTCGCAATTGTCTATGTCTAAAGAAGAAGATTGACTCGTTTGTCTATTCACTATATGCATTCAAATCCTGTAGTAACCTACGATCATATTATAGAGTTATTTTCGGAATGGGAAAAGAAGTGAAAATTGTCCAAGTCTGTTACATAGGGTCGAATACATTTTCAAGGATATTGCTCTTTCAATAGTGTGTGAAATTTTCTAGATGAAATTTATATCGAGTCATCATAAAATACTCTTCATTATTATATTATTTAAACATCTACAACTGTATTTTTATTCTTTTATAATGACTCTGAACAATTGTTTTATATTATATGGAATAATCACTTTTGATAACAAATAATTGTTAATAAAGTTGTTAGTGATTATTAACCCAATGCAAACGTTGCGGCAATTTCGTCGCTTGTTCGTGCGAATGGATAAAACCATAATTCATCAATACAACCATTAAAACTTAAATTAGCACTTGGAGAATAAAGAGCAACATTGCCAATTTCTAATGGATATGGTCCTCCTCTAACAGGTCCATGAGAAGTTCCTGATGTATCAAGAACTCCATTAATATATAAAGATACTCTTGTTTCTGTTAGATTATAAACAGAAGCGATATGAAACCAAGTATTATTTGATAATATTCGACTACCTATTTGTGTGTCTGCATAGAAAAGTGTACCCAAAATGGCATTACCACTGATCGATGTTCGCATACAATAACGAGTAGCTAAACTTGAACATTGACCAAAAATGACATGTTCAATTCCATCACGAATTCGTATTGGATAAATCCATGCTTCTATTGAATATGAAATAGAACGTAAGTCAATCAACGGTGTCTGATTTATTACAACAGATTGTTGAAGTGCATATGATAAATTTACACACTTTCCACATCCATTTCGACCCAAACTGTATGACAATGAACCACTTCGAGCAGTTCCATTGTAAATACCAAATTTATCATTGAGATCATTTTGAAAATACCAACCTATTGTTGGTGCTAGAACAAAATTACTTATAAATATCAAAAGAAACAAAATAGAAAAAGTAATAACTTTACATCGTCCCGTCGGAAATTTTTCTGCATTAGTACATGAACTAGACGTCATGGGTAATGTCGATTGTACAGTTGTCATTGATATAATACTGGACTGTTGTGAAGTCACTGCTGCACTTGTTGATGTTAAGATCAATTCATTCGAAGTGATGGAAATAGGAATATCAGTAGTTGTTTTAGTGGATTCTGTCAATACAGATAAACAGAGTAAATGACAAATTCTCCTTGAGAAGATCTTTACAAATGTCCTTAACTCGTTGGGGACGAGTGACATATCTATATACGTCCAGGTTGAAATCTACTCATAATTTATTTTGTGCATGTTTCATTTACAATATTTCAATGATCTGTGCTGCTATATATATCGCTAATGTATTATACTATCATTCGTATTGTGATCTCTTTCACTTTGTTTTTGTAGCTATATTCATTACTTCTATTTTTCAATTTATTTTCGCACACATTGTCTCTTGCATCCACCAGAGTATCTAAAATCTTATTTGCTCTCTTAAAAATAACCCCGTCCTCAAGAGATTAAATTGTTCATCGCATAAGAAATTCTTTTACTTAATGTAATTTGTTGATTTATTGGGCATTGTAACAAATCAAAGTCATTTAAGAAAAGAAGTTAAACAATGTTCAGACTTTAGTGTTAATATGTAAAAAACTAAACTTTTCAAATCTCGAAATTTTGACAAATTATGCACCGCATGTTATTCCTTTCTAAACTATAATTTTTTATTCATTGATTATTTCATTTGATAAATTTCAATCTTTTCTTTACTTACTATTAACGGCAAGTGAATTATCAATAATAATCATAGTGACAACATCAATTTGTGCAATGAGATTACCATATTCATATGGAGTATTATTAAATAAATGACATTGATCAATTGATTGATAAAAACTCATTGTACGACATGTTTTTGTTAAACATATAGATTGACAATGAAGTAAATTTCTTACGTTTATGACATTCGACGATGAACAATATGGACTAATACATTGAAATTTCACATTATCAATTCGAAACATATATTGGGAATGAATATTTTGTGAAATTAATTGACCATCCATACAAAAGATGAATAATAACATTTGATACAACATCATTGTTGCTCACTGAAAGCCAAGAAAATAAGAACTAAAAGCATTTCTTTTTTTTTTTAAACATTTTCTCGACAAAAGTCATATTTTCTATTATTATAAATGCGATGAATGGAAGATGGATTTTACAGGATGAACTTTATATGGTTATATATAGTTCACGGAAAAATATTTTGAAAAGAAATTGATTTCATTATGAATCTTATTTACAGTTGTACGGAGTAAAACGAATTCTGATTCGATTTGTTATCTTTGTTGTTCTCGGAGGAAAATGTCAACAATATTCAATAATTAATCCATGGGAATGAAAAGGTTTTACACATCAGTAAATGACTTTCAATTTAATATGGAAAGAATAAACAGTAAAACTAATGGTAAAAGGTTCAACCCTCGTTTCTATTTCCATAAAAATATAATTATTTAGATTTGATCTGTTTTTCCAAACTTCAGTTAATGTCTGTCAGAGAAAAAAATCAATTCTTTTTTCACATTATTCTCTTCGAAATGGAATTACATACTTTATCATCCTAATAAACGAGAAAACAATATCATCAATATTCGATTTACTCGATGGAATCATTGCAATTGAAATGAATAATTATTGTATTGCGATCCATTTTTGAAAGAGATTAGATGTCGCTGATTGTCAACTATTGACATAATTATTTACAAAGTAAAATTTGATTTCTTTTCTTGAAAAACAAAACATCGAAATGACTTCATCAATCGAAACATTATCAATTGAATTAATTTATCGAATTTTGTCTTATATTGATGATGTGACAATTGTTTTATCTTGTCGAAATGTTTGTCAAAGATTAAATTCAATTATTGAAACATATGAAAGATATCAAGTAAAGTTTTCTCTTTAGAAATTCTTCGATTTTATTTTTATATTTTGATAAAATAGAAAATGAATTTAATTCATTTAAGATCGAATCGAATTTCATCAAATTGTCTTCTTTGTTTGGGAAATATTTTACGAAGAAATCAAGTGAAATTGACTTCTTTTTATGTTTCATTAAATTTCTTTTTATGAAAAGGTTTTAAAAATATTGAAAATTGATTGTGTTCAATTGAATACACAAGCTGACCAAGATTTATCCGAGGAATTATTAAAAAATCAAGTAAGAGATTTGTAAAGTTGATGAAAATCGCATCGAATTGTCATATTTAGACTTTAACAACACTTTATCTTTGTTGGAATCGAATAAGTTCTCAAGGAATTCAAAGTTTAGCTAATGTTATCTTACATAATCAAGTAAATATGATTTCGTTTTCAAACTTTTCATAAAAATTTCCGTGAAATTAGACACTGATCGAACTTCATATCGAAGGAAATCATCTCGATTCTGAAGGAATTAAACATTTAAGTTATTCTCTTCAATTTAATCAAGTAAATCAATCAACTAATTCAATATTGNCGCTGAGAATTGTGAATAATCACAAGGATCTGAAATATTTATTAAATTGTTGTTCGAATTATTTTTTGTTGATGTCCATAACATTCCAGCAATACCAGCCATTTGTAAATGAAATGTTTTCGCTGGATCTGCTACACTATAACCAATACAAAAACCAATATCAATTTTTGGATCATATAATGCAAAGAACCACCATTCTCGATATAAAACTGAAATTAATGGATCTTTTTTATGAAGATATCGATAACCATCACTTTCCATATTAAATGTTTCATTATCTGGACAATTAATTGATGCATTTGAAATAAATATCAATGAAAAAAAGAATATTAAAAGATGAACAAACATACTTAAAATTCTTATTTAATATAAAAACAAAAAAAAGTAATTTCACTGTTTATATACAAACAGAGATAACAAAAATAAATATTTTCAAATTATCATATTTATATCGACAATGAAAACGAAGATTACATTTACTATTAAGTTCTTCTCTTCATGTTAAATTTCATATTCATTACTTGTGTAATAATTAATTGAAAAACTTATTATTACACAAAACTTTCCAAATGAATAAAAGAAATCTTTTTTATTTAATTATCAGGTAAAGATTATCGATGTTCTCTATTAGAAAAAAATTGTCTTAATAGAACAAACTGACGTCATTTTGATATAAATTTATATTGAAAGAGAAAAACCAAGACCTTTGTTTGACAACATCTTCACAAAAGAACAGATAAAGTCATTTCAAATGATCGAAATTTTATATTTAAATAAAAAAAAGATGAATTATATCGAACTTTATACGAATGATTAAATATTTATTTGAATATTATTCAAAATGAAATCATTTGTATCGATTGAAACGAATATTTCCCTTTGATCTTCACATATATCGAAGAATATTCGAGGATTTTCTACATTTCATAATTGAAATTTGAATTTAACAAATAGATTCTTTTGCACAATCCCAACTAACTATAATCGTAAAAATTTGTTTTCTGGCAAGCAAAACGATTGAATATAAATTCTTTTCACACTCTTTTCTAAGATTATTTTCATGTAAAAGAAACAAAAAAAGAAATCGAGGTAAAGTTTTTGTTCGAAATCTCTTTTTTCATTCTTTTATCTTCTACTAGAGGGAGTACCCGCTGCAAATAAAAAATATCTATGTCGAACAGCTCACGTGTTGAAGAGCTATAACAGGTAGAAAATCAATACAATTAAAATTTCTACGCTTCCAGTCGTTATTTTCCCGCCGTGCATTGCATAAAATGACAGTTTCGGCTATATCTTTTGAGATCCTATAACGCTATTGGTGAATTTCGCAGATTATCTGTAGCATTCACCGAACTATCATAGGCGTACAGAACACGTGGATTGTTATCTTTGAGCGCTCAGACGGCCTTCGCTATTAATTTTCTCAATTTTGGAAATCTCGCATTCCTATTGGTCCGTTTCATATATTGCCTGTAGCAAACGTCTGGTTCATTTGTTCTCGGAACAAAGTAGATGTCGACCTTCCTCTGGGTCTCAGGAAGCTTTGTGGAAAGTTTCACGCCGATAGCTACTACAGGGACTGAATGCATAGGGAACAAACAAACAGACAAACTTTCTTCTTTATATATATAGATAGTCTAATTGGAAAAAAGTTTAAATCAACAATTCTACTAAAACAGATCGAAAACATAATTCCCAAAGTGTTTAATTACTAGTAAAAATTCTTTGTCATCGAGTTGTTGTTCAATAGAGAAAAATTCTATCTTTTATTTAAATTGTCTTGATGCAAATCAATCATTGAAAGTCTATTTAATACAACATTGTCATTGATCTAATCAAATACAAAGAAAATCAAGAGAAATCTTTTTCAAGAAAATATTTAATTCTTCAGATTGATTTTCTTCTATTGGGATAAAACAATTTCCGATGAATACCATCATTTCTGTTGTTGAATACTTTGTCTATATGTCAGACTAATGTGGATAATTCACAGAAATCATGTTACAGGGAAAATACCGATAGGAGCTTCTCAGAGTTGTACTCAACAGAACGAAAGAAAATAGATGGAATATAAAAGAAACACATATGATTATATTCAGAGGGAAGAAGCAGGGAAAATACTCATATCAGATTAGATAAATTTCTCACAAACGATAAGGAATTAAGAGAAATTAATGAAAAACCAAGGATTTTCCCCTACATGATATGTTGGAATATCTTATAGATGATACATAATAATATACGGTTTTGTTTGAGTATTTGTATCTTCTTAGTCGAGTGTTAAGTAAAAAAATTCTGAATGTCAAAGACTTCTGCTAAGAAATCAATAAATTCAAAACCAGTAACATGTACAGATGGTGTATTTTCAACGACAAAAAATTCGATAAGGTATGAATACAGTACATGTCAAGGTATTGATGAATGTGATATTCAAAAATTATCGTGTCGCATCAACGATCAAGATTTGAAGAAACTGTTCAAATCAACATTATTTATTGGTTCTGATGGTTCATCAGTTGTTGATTGCAAATTAGCGAGAAAAACTGGATTGAAAAAAGTCTTTTTGATTTACAAAAAACAAAAAGGCAAATATTATATTGTTTATGGTCGAGCAACACAAACAAAAGGAGCTCATTGGGGAAAAGTTGGTATTTTCACAGGAATTGGTGCTTTTACTGGAGGAGCAATCAGTGGAACACTTCTCTTCATTCCAGGTATTAACGTAGCAGTAGCTCCGTTTATTTTAGGAGGAGTTCTTATTGGTTTAGGTGTTGGCGGTGTTAGTGCTCGTGCAGCGACTAAAACTAAACAAAAAATTAATTTCAATGATGTTATGCGACATATCAAAGACGAAATATCAAATGGAAAACCTTCACAATTGATTAATCTTTAAATAATCACATAATCATATCACATTGAGTTATAAGAACTTTGTTTCTTATTCAAGAGAACCGTAGTTTTTTACCTGTATTTTTGCATTTCTATTAGTTGTGTTTCTTATCATCACATACTGTTTGTACTAATCAAGTAAAGAGTAAAGCGGTAAAACAGGTAGATACGTAGCAACAAATTCTGACATGTGACCACTTGGAATAAAAGTATATTCTGAAAGTATAAAGCCTTGTGTGTATGCGGTGATAAGATATTTTTTTATCATGGCTACTACTGTGGGACGCGTAAAAGGTCCAAATGAAGACGTTGAGTCAAGTTTAACAAATGATGATCCCGCTTTGGTGGATGCTTTTCCAGAAGAACTACCCAGTTGGCACGGGTGGGTAAATACTTTTCCAAATGCAGGATCAATATAGATATCGAGAGTTATGTGTATACATAAAGACCACATTTGTACTGAAAATTCTGAATTCAATAGAAACAGAAATATTTTCTAAACTGTTTTTACCGGGGTGTTATAAATTGTCGTTTTTCAATTACAGGTATATCGAATGGCAAAATTATCCTGAACGTCGAAAGAAAGCACATGACATTTTGGCGGCTTACAAGGACAAGTTTACACCGATTCCTGAATTCCAAGTAATATTTGTGATCAGGTTCTCGGATTTAGTGGGAAAAATTCTTTTGTAGCTCAAACCATTGCCTGAAACGAATCCAATTCTAGTTGGGCATCGATGGAAAGAGTAAGTTTGTGTATATTTATGAAAAGCAGATTTTCTCAGTAAGGATTAAAATTCAAAAGGCATTGAGGATAGTTGTCTATGACGCTACTAGATTGGGAAATAACTTTTCAAAATAATAGATATCATGCTGTACTCGGTCCAACACTCAAAGATATACCGGCTGAATCATGGGCACTCGTACAAAAAGAAAAGGCAGCTGACATGGTTCATGTGCTCGATTTCCCATACAATGGAGAACCGCCACGGGATAAACTAATGCAGGGTAAAATAACACCAAACAAAGTATATTGTACTTTGATCATGTAGATATCATGTTGATCTATTGACTATTCTAGTACCATTTCGTGCGTAATCATGGAGGCATTCCAACCATTGACAAAGCCGCTTTCAAACTAAATATCGGAGGGTTAGTAAACAAGCCGCAAACATTGACATTAGCTGATCTTCAAGATCCAAACAAATTCGAACCCGTTGAAGTAACGGTCACTCTGCAAGTATGTTAAACTGCGAACTCGTCATACAACATCTACAGAATTTCATGTTAATATTCTTTTTCTGATCGTAGTGTTCGGGTACGCGTCGTATCGAACAGATTCATGAATATCCTGGAGATGGCGACGAATTGATTAACGCACCATGGGGCGAAGGAGCTATCGGTACAGCTCGCTATCGTGGAGTGTCTCTTAAGAAAGTCCTGAAATATTGTGGTGGCATGAAAGATAATGCTCGCCATATAGAATTCCTAGGTGCCGATACGTACTTCAAGAAACTAGAAGTATACAACTATGCTGTTAGTGTGCCTCGCCGAAAAGTAGAAGCAGTTGATGAAGTTCTACTCGCATGGGAAATGAATGGTGAACCATTACCGGCTATTCATGGAGCTCCACTTCGCATGGTTGTCACAGGTTTCATCGGAGCAAGATCATGTAAGTGGGTTTATCAAATCAATGTTCTTGATGAACCATCGCATGGTCCTGTACAACGAAAAGAATATCTCTACTACGGACCACAAACAGGAAAGCAGAATGTTCAGTTTTCCAACGGATTTTCTATTCAAGAAATGCCTGTCTCTTCGGCCATCATGACTCCAAAGGACAGGGAAGTCGTCGTGCATCAAGGTGAGATTGAGATCACTGGATGGGCATATTCAGGTGGTGGAAGATGGATAGAAAGAGTTGATGTATCAGCTGACGGTGGACATATCTGGTAGGATAAGATTCTCTTTGTAGATTGAATCATATTGGTTTTTTCTTAGGTATCAATGCAAACCTGATGACATGACAGAAAAGTAAGTAAATGTTGTCTTAATGTACCCTAATACGTTCATCGATCTTGTTCTGTCAGACACTATCATGCTTGGCGATTGTGGAAAATTACTTTACCCTTGCACGCCGAAGGTTGGCTCGAATTATGTGTTCGAGCTTTTGACAATGCCTGTAATACGCAACCCACATTTGTACGCAGTACCTGGAATTGGGATTTGCATGTGACAAGTTCGGCTCATCGCATCAAAATTTATTCGGTGAATGCATCACATGAAGATACTGCTCGACGACTACGTGAATTGAAAGAAAACGGCGATTCTCTCGAACCAATCACTCGTCCACTTATGTTTCATATCGAAAGCGATGAACACTACAATGAAATAGTTAAAAAACATCCACGTGAACCTGAAGAATAAGACTGATCGATAAATAAGCAAAAACTGTTCTTTGAAGTTTAAAATGAAGTTAAAGTAGAATCTGATAGTTGATTTTCTTTTATATATTCTTTATATATCTGTAGAACCTAACTGATTTTCTTTCATTGATTATACTTTTATCTATAGCGAAAAGGAAGTGAATAAAAAAGACTGGCGGTCACTCGTATGATATCTTTATTGCGCTTACTTGTATCGTGTTTTTAGTTATACATAATAGGAGACAGAATTCTTGTATTCGCGCATCATAACCATCGTAAGATTCTCATCAAACTGATAATGCGATAAATGATTGCTTTTTTCCGAAATAGCGCGAAGGTGTGACTCGTCAATATCAGCCCTCACCCTCACCCACACCCTCATCGGGACTTCTTTTTAATGCAAGTAATAATTTCATTCAAGATACTTGTCCTTTGCAACCAGTAGGTTTAATATATACGCATGAAGGAATGTTATAAAATCCACTTGGATACGCTCTAACTGTCGATGCGATCACACATGAAGGATATGCCGATGTGAATAGAATGCGAAGACAGAATCCTGCTATCTGTCTGTTACTAACTACACCTGGTTTAACTGTCGAGGATGTACTAATAGCTGAAACTACAATTATTACTTTTGCACTCAATATTATCACCTATTTTCCAAAGCAATTTAATGAACCATCTATTAAAGAATATGCTTTATCTAATGCTAATTGACATTTATATTTTCATTCCATGTCAGTTCTTTCATTGTTGTATTCTTTTACTTTATTAAATATACAAAGACACACAAAATAAACTAAGATCTTCTTAGTGGTGTATTTAAAATAACCGTTAAATTTGTAAGGGATCCATCTACGGTGACACCTCCCGTTTGAGTTAATATTTCGTTCACAGGTATAGCTCACAATACGAGTCACCACCCTGAAGCGGTTATTTCCCATACCCTGTTTTCGTTGAGGTAATGTAATTATAAGATATGGGAAGACTCTACCTTTGAGATCTCTCCGAACAAAATCGAAACGACTTATTTTCCAACTGAGTCTTGAAATTTTGTCTAGATGAAGTTGTCAAGGTAAGTTGTTCATTATAAGAATTCTCGTTTTGCTGGATACTCCTAGTTATAAATGAAAGTACCATTATGCTATCCTTTATATGCGTTTACACGATAACTCTCGCGGTAGAAGAATCAAATAGAATTGAAATTGTCTACATGGCGTCATCTCATCAATATCTCAGTCTAATCTAAAGATGAGTTCAGTCAGTTGTGATATTGCTGACTTGAGAGTGAAATCTTTTCCAGTCTTTACATATATAATTGCATGTTTGCACGCTTGTTCACGATAAGGATCTGTTGAATTATCTGGGTGTATTTCACCCAGATGACCTGTCTGTTAGCCATAACTCTTTGCTGTAATATAGGTACAGTTGTCAAACTTGGTAAGATGAGTTTCGGTTCAGTGAAAGGTGAAGGGAGATCACGAGGATAAGTGTGACCCGATAATCATCACTGTGTTCGTTAGCGCCAAGGAAATCATTCTAGATGTGTTGGATGCTGTAAAATGCAGATATCCATTCAATAACAATTCTTATCTTAATTATATTTGAACTTTAATTTAACATAAAGAAAATACTAATAAATATTACTGAGAACCGATTTGAAACATCTCATTGTTATTAAATACTAATAAAAATGATCACGCTTCTGGAGTCGGCCAATGTCCTTCATCTGTTTATTCATACGATAACTCTAGAATGACTAATGCGATTGAGATAAGGTTTGGGATGATATATTATTACACGAAAATCTCGCTGGTAAAGTTCAATGATGAGACTGATCGAACGATTGACTTATAAATTATCAAAAAAAGAAATAACATATTTTTGTAAGTGATTATGTCTATTTCATATGATACACTTCTCCCAGTACACATAACTCTCGGATAAAATCTGAAGCTTCCGCATTCATTATTTTACAAAATGACAAGTTTTCTGAATTAGAATAACAGAATTCAAGGCGAATAAAGCAAAGACATTCATGAAAAACATTAATTTTTCGTTTGATGATTATGAATATCCAACTTCTAACATCCAAACATCTATTTGCTATTTATTGCCATCCAGATTTGTCCTCCAGCATCTAATCCGATTCGGTATTTTCAAGTCGATCACTCATATCACATTTTCAACTTTTTTCTAGTCGAATGAAATCAAGATTTGTTTTAATAAAAACAATATCACCAAAATGAAGAGGAGCCCAACCAATACCTTGTTTCATCGGTTCACGTTTAACAAATGTTCGAAACGCTTTGGCATCTTCATCTGTCTTCCATATCTTTTTTCCTAAGAAATGAAAGAATTTATGTTCAAAAACTAAATTTGGTAATTTCTGTCCTTGATATTCATCTTGAATTTTTGTTAAAAAGATTTTGACATTGTTCATCACTAATTAATGGTCAATGTCTCATGGATAAAGCATCACTTGGATGTGTGGGAGAGACAATGAAAAAAATTAATGAATGTACGACGACGAGCAATCGACGTCGCATTTCTCATCGAACAAAACCGATGTGGTAACTTATTCTTAAAAACAACGACTGTATCCGTTTTTGGCATCAGGTAACAATTGATCTCAATATGATAAATGTACGCTACGCATAAGTTTTGTCTGGCGTTATCCTTGGACGAAATTTAAGTGCACCACCTTCAAGTTTATCATCAATCTGTAAATAATAAACACCAACTGCTTGAATATTTTCTGTACGACCTTCTATTATGTTAAATAATGATTGAATGACATGATTTACCCGCTGGAAGATTGTAGCTTTGTACTTTGACAATAATTTGTAATCAAGTATCGTTATTTGTTTTGTCGAAATCGAGAATTTCTTCAAACATTGATACCAGTTTAACAAAGACTTTCTCTAAATTTCTGTATGTATTTGCATATTGTTCATTCATGGGTAACTGATTGATAAGTGTTTCAATATGTACTTGGCAATATTCACCGTAAACAACAATGGTAAACAATATCCATCAGGTTTATATGGTAGAAGATCTGGATCATATCTTCTACAGGAGATGGATATTCATGAAAATCTTTTCATTCATCGTTTAATTCATAAAAAGTTGTTAATGACTTTTCTATGAATATACATTTGTGCCTTTTAGAAAATTTTTCCAAATAATTCTTTGATTATATTTTCATGGATATACAAACATTTGAACTTGTGTATACAATCAAGAAAATTTATATAAAAATAATCCAAATACGATAAGAGGGATAAAGATCAATATATTCAGAATTCTTTATTCTCTTTATGAAAATATATCAAGAGTCGCCTTGGAAAGTAAAAAGAAAAGTCTTGGTGGAGGAAGTGCACTTCCATATTTTTTTTTACAGAAGATGGAATGGGTGGATGTTATTTTATCTTTACTTTATAAAACAATAATAAAAGAGAGTAATTGTATTTGAGAGAAAATGGCTTATCGAAAGATGGATTAATGACAAAACAGAGAATCAAATATTATTATTTCCATGTTTTTCAAACCTATGGTTGAGGTTTTGTGGGAAAGATGAAGGTTTTGATGAAGCGATTTACACTCAACACATCTGATTGGATGATTGAGCTCAGTTACTAAGATTATTATATCTCATTCAGATAAAAACTCCGTGTTTGTCAGGTTAACACGTTCTGATCTCCTCGTGACGATTAGTTATTTCCTTTGATGTCCTCAGATATAGTTTCAACGCACGAACATACGCTGAAAGGTATGATTGAGGAATCAAATATTGTCTAATTTTACTATTACTTCTATCGGTCAGAGACGTTTTTTTATCATCTTAGTTGGATTAAATAAATTAATGATTCAATATAAAATGAGAAACTAAAAGCAGAAGAATGAATAGGAAATGGAGAAAAACAAGTGTTTATAAATGACTGTGCCGTGTTTGAAATTTCATCATCACTTTCCACATCTTCCTTTCATTTGTAAACAAGACGATGTCGTGTTGATTTCGTCATTACGGACTATACTTGATGAAAAGAAAATATCAAGCAAATATATATTGTGTCAAAATGAAGTTCTCGATTTCTGTAAATTAGAATATGAGAAACAATTGATCACCCATAATTAAGTAATTATCGAAATAGGAAATCTATACGAGCGACTAGACAATTGTTGATGAAAAACATTCGGAGAAGTGTGATTCCAGATTCTCACGACTTGCAAAACAAAGTAAATATTAAACAATGGCGAATAACAATATTTGATCCTTCTGATGACGACTGAAATCGTTTAATATACATCATCACATTCTTCTCATAATCGCATTTGCAACTTTAAGATGAAATACTTAGTCACAATATGTATTCTCATGCCTATTATGTGGATTGATCTTCTTATAATTCCAACAAGTAAGATTTGTTTTTCTTTTTACAATAGAAGTCATATTGATACGGTATACAATGACACAAAAATGAGTGAAATCATGACAAATTGTGTATTGTTCGTTTCCAACATAACATCATATTGAGAGAATGTTAAGTTTGAACCAAAATATGAGAGATCTTGTCAAAAGCTGAAATTTATGCAGAGATAGCAGCGATCCACTCGTATGAACAAACAAGAAAATATTAAAAAAAAAGAAAACTTTATATTCTTTGAGAGATTTGTTGTATTCCTCATTATAGTTATTGATATTCACAGAGAGTGTTGGAAACATAACAGTCTATTGACTGATTATTTTAGAAAGCGCTGAATCATGTCATGGTGCAGTTGCTCAACGCGAAAGAGAGTTTATCGTTGATGCAGAAAATAACACATGGGAGATTCACCCAAACGGAAAATTTTATAAATTGAATGGTGCCATGTGTGACTCCGAAATCACCAAATTAGTGTACTGGAACCACATTGTCTACCGTCGTAGTGGATTCGCAGATTGGCAAAAATGGATCAAAGGTATATGGGAAACAGAATCAAATTATACTTTTTTGGAATCAATCAATTCGTCACAAGGATGTGAGTCTCCGCTAGAATCAGGTAATTCTTTCAATTTTTTAGAACTCATTTCTGTTCAGTAGTTGATATTGCCAATTTTTCAGCTATATCATCTAATGGGTAAGCTATGTTTCGTACTACCCATTTTCAACATTTGACATTCTCGAACTCTTCTATGAAATCGGTGAGAATGAGTTTTCGTTTCAATCATGCTGACATATTGTCAGATGTTTGGGATAGATGGTTTAAAACGTAGTTCACTCGCTAGAAATACTGTGAATTGAACAGCTATTCGACGGATTGCGATACCTTATAGAAGAAAAGCCGATTTGCAGATTGCTTTGTTTTATTTTAGAATATTTTGTGTGAAATTGACCTGTTTTACAATATAAATAGATCCTTAGAAGAGGCAAAAAAAAGATTTATTTTAGATGCATATTCTCATTAGTTTTGTATAATAGTACATAGAATTTATAAGTTACTGAACAAATTAAAAAAGAAAATAACAGAGAATCGTTTATTCCTACTGATATGAGAAGTGACAAAAACGTTTTCGAAAAATATTTTTTATTTCACGAATTGAGAATTTTCATTGTTTTTCTTAATTTTTTCTATTAAATTATCTTTCACATTGCATATACGTCTATTTAGAAAAGACGACAATAACTACAAAATCCATGACAACAACATTTAAAATAATATCCTCAACAGCATTATCACTCACAACAGCGAAACCTTCAACAACCACAGCATCCACAATGTCACATGTATCAACAATTGAACAATCGTTAACTACGATGAATACACCATCAGCATCTCTTTCTGGTAATTACATTTCATTGATTATCTAATTACACTAAGATTTCCACTAGAAGAAAATCCTCATACATTTAAATTAAGATAGATTTGCATTTTTGTTCTTACGAATGAATGTTTGACGCATAAATATTCCTAAAATGGATAATCATCAGTATAACAAACGAGAAAAACTTTTCTACTTTATATTTCTATTTTTATGATTAGTAAATAAATCTTCATTGAATTATTTTCTTCCTGAAAATTGTAATAATTCAAAACACATTGGTGATTATTGTAATATTTCAACAAATCCTTGTGATATTAATCCATGTCAAAATATGGGCAATTGTACAATTTATCCACAATTTTCACATGTTTCGCAATGTAAATGTTTACCAGGTTTCAACGGTACTCTTTGTGAAAGAAATATTCGTCCGTGCAACTTGAACATATGTTTATATCAAGGTTTGAATTCATTTCAATTTGTTCACATATGTTAATAAAATTCTATTTCAGGTATTTGCATTGAATTAAATGAAACAAATTTTAAATGTAATTGTACTGAAGGACATACAGGAATTCATTGTGAACATACGATCAATTTCTGCGAAAATGTGACATGTTTGAACAAAGGTGTTTGTCGATCAATATTTCTTAATTATAAATGCGAATGTTTATATGGCACATCGGGAAAACATTGTGAAAATACGGAATTTAGTATTGTTCTTCGTCAGAATATTACGAAGAGTCTTGCATACATTGCTATCATCGCTATTTCGATCGTTATTATTTTTATTCTTAGCCTTGATATATTGAAATATGTATTTGGGATAGATGTCACTCAAAAAGAACGTGAAGAAATTCGACGTGAAAACATTTTGAAGAAAAAAGGTATTCGAATAAGAAACAAGAAGATATTTCATCCTAAACAACGTATGAACAAAGTAATTCCTCTACGTCAATTTCCATAGCTGCAGAAATGGCGTCATAAAACATGTCTTTTTAATAGAAAGTTTGTGTTTGCCCTACATTCTCTGATGTTTCGTCGATTTAGTTTTTGCAATAAAATATTGATCTTGTTCTCCCATCGTTGTTGTACATAAAAGAGAGTATTATTTCAAAAATTGACCGAAATTTATTTTATTTGCATAATGATTACATAGGAATTATAAAATCAGATGAAAACAATCTCAGTTTCTTCTGATATTGTAGTTCTATTAGAAGAATATCATGTTTCAAATGGTAAATATAATCTGTAAATAATTACTCATTGAATTTGATTCTATTCTTTTTTACGTATATACGCAATCTTTATGTAAATGATTATTTTACATGCGTATGATGACCTTGATGAAGAACGAATGAAAACAAAATGTAGATATAAAGAAAGCAAATGTGTGAAGAAATAGGGAGACACTGTTTTCGTTTTCAGTGTTTCTCGTATACGGAAGCGAGTTGTGCAATTTTATATTTCTTACTTCTTATAGAATAACAAAATATTGCTATAAAAATATGAATAAATACGATCAAAATCATCAAGAAATTTCTTCTGAGTCTCTTGAATCTAAGTTAAATCAACTGAATTTATCTTCAACATCATTTGATATGAATTGTAACGATTATGATGAAGAACAGATTCCAGTATCGATTGATTCTCCAACAATCCCTCAACCATTAAATGTATCACATCAAACCGAGTACGATTCATTTGCTGAGTAAAAAGTAAATATTTGTTTTTAATTTTGTAGTTGTAAATCGACTTCATCATCAGAATTTGGAGTTGATTGGAGCAATCGTGCATGTCCCACATCACATTGTTGGTTTCCTGTTGATTCTAGTAATTCATCGAGCAACATATCTGAGTCTAATTCAAATTTAAAATCAAAACTTTTATGCTGTGAAACATGTGGTTTGATTGTACATTCACATCGATTAACAAATTCAAAAATAATAACAACTGATTTTCCTTCACCTTGTCGTCCATCATTTGTCGATGTTAATTCGAATTCATCGGATTATGACAAACATTTCTGGTGTCAAGAAAACACTCTTCCTACGCCATGTCTCGTTTGTCAAAGAACATCGGTTACAGCGACATTATTCGCACATGGAATCGATCAGTTATCATCAATGTCTGCTTCAGATATTGCTAATGAATTTACATCGATTTTCAGTTCAAAACCGGGAACTTTTATGCAAAAATTATCTGAATCATCTGGTGGAATTGTTTGTCTTTGGTGTTCACAGAGTTATCATCAATCATGTTGGGAACATGTTACTAATAAAGATGATGAAGTTCATTGTGATTATGGAATATTTCGGTAAACTTTTCATAAAAATATCTTTAAATTTCTTGTAAATATTCTATTTTGAAGAAATATTATTGTTCGTCCACAATGGTTGACTCGTTCCCTTCAATCTCCACTTGGTTTTCGAGCTCGATTACCTGATAATCTATCATCAGATTCGTTCCCATACACACCTGTTCTTTTCTTTATCAATAAACGTTCAGGTGGACAAGTTGGTGAGAAAATTTATCGAGAACTTCTACGAAAACTGAATCCACGTCAAATATTTCTTCTCGAAAACAATGATACCATTACTCAAGCACTCGACATGTATTCTGCATTACCAAATACTCGTATTTGTGTTTTTGGTGGTGATGGTACAGTCGGATGGATTCTCAATTGTCTAGCCGAAATTTATCCTGAGAGAAAAAATCCACCTGTAGGCATTTGTCCTTTAGGAACAGGTAATGATCTTTCACGTGTCTTAAATTGGGGTGGTGAATATGAAGCAAAACAACTCGTACAAACATTAATCAATCTTCCTCAATCGAAAGTAGTGACACTTGATCGATGGAAAGTCGAATTAGAACAATTCGATATGTCAAGACAAAATTTATCGACAAATAACGATCGTGGAAATGATTCTCCTATTACTCGCGTATTTCAAACTTTATTTAAACAACCACCGAGATTTGCACTTGAAATTCATCGAGATTCTTATGAACAATATCATGCATTACCAAATACACGTTTCATTAATTATATGAGTTTTGGTTTTGATGCTGCCATTGCTCTGAATTTTCATGATCAACGTACGCGCAATCCGGAAAAGTTTTCTTCACCATTGAAAAATAAATTTATGTATTTAAACGAAAGTTGTAAATATTTGGATGAATTTTCTCGAGCGAATTTGTGGAATCTTAGTTCATATATTCGTTTGATATGTGATGGTCAAAATTTGACAAATGCGATGCGTGATTGTCATACATTAGTCATACTCAATATTCCTGGATATGCAGCAGGTGCAAATCCATGGGGAAATACAGGATCAATTATGTCAAATGATTTATTTGATCGACAAGATTTTGGTGATCGGAAAATCGAAATTGTTGGATTGACTACTGCACATATGGCTGCTATACATATGGGTTTTCGAGGTAGTCGAATCGCCCAATGTAATCAAGTACGTATTGAACTTTATTATCCAATGACAGCACAAATGGATGGTGAACCATTTTATCTTCCTGCTTCGACAGCTGTTAATATTAATCATGCTGGTCAAGTACTTGTATTAAATAATGACAACAAATAGATTATTGAAATATAATTACCTACGTGTAGGTTTTACTTATATTATTCTTTGTAAGCACACTTCATTGAACATATGACTTTATTTTTTTATTCGAATTCTTTCTCTAAGACAATAAAATATCGAGTTTATTTTGCACTTGCTTGTTTTTTCATAATTTACTATCAAAAAGAAAAACCTATCGAAGGAGTAGATATGCTTGAGAAAAACAAACAAATTAATTCAATGATATTCCTAGGTACATCAAACGATGGATGATAAACAATTAGCAACAGTGAGTAAATATTCTGATGAATAAAAACCAGCATAATCAGTGGAAAGACAATGCTCAGTTGATCATTGTTTTTTTACATAGATGGATACTGAGATTGGGATTTGCACAAAGAAACAGAAATGGATTAAATTTATTTATAAAAATGACGACAGTTTTATTATCTAATGTTCACGAAAAATCACAGCTTATGAGAATTCATACGTTCATTTGTAATAACTCAAACAAGAAAAAAGAAATGTTCCGTTTTTTTCTTTTTTTTTTAAATTTAAAACGTGAAGCGACTGAATAAAAATCTTCTGTTTAATATTTTAATATCTCAACGATTGATTTATTTCCTCGACAAAAACATTTCAACACAAATAAATAACATTTCATTTCATTATAACTTAATCTCTAAAAGAATAATAGTGTAACGAAATATTTTCTTAACAATGTCTCATGTAATCACTCCTTAACATTACTCATAGATGATCTTTTCCATTCACCGTATTCTTACTTGACAGTTCTTCAGTCATTTGCATATTATAACACACTTGAAAATGCTTTTAATTTATTGATTTAGTAAAGTAACGTTCGTATTTAATATAATAATGATAACAAATAAATATTGGAGTTTGTTGTCTGTTATTAATCGTATAATTATCATTCTGATATTTTTTATCCTTTTAGGAGAATTTTTGAGATACGAATAAATAATTCTATGAATCAGATTGTTATTCTCGACATGAATTTCTTCTTCTCATTGAATATTCAAATTACTCAATTAAATATACTTCGGAAAAAAAAGATTATGATCGATACAAATTATTTGAAGAAGAGATACTAAATCAATTTAAAGATAATCATAACATATTTATAATAGTTGTTTCTCTCGTTGATGATGATTTGTCTTCAAAACAGATCTTATTTTCACATAGAATGAAAACAAAACAGATTCGTCACTAAATTCAAATTTATAATAAATAGCAGAACAGTTGACTAAAATACGTTTGTGGAAGGAAAAAAGGATTTTTTTTTGTATTTTTTTGAATAATGGAATTTTAGGAATGAAAAAAAGATAAACAGCATTTGAAAGTTCATCACCCAATAATTAGAAAGAGGAAAAGTAAATTTTCCATCGAGAAAGTGTCACATTGAATATCGATGGAATTCGAATGTTTTTCTTGCAAAAAAAAATCGATATTATTATCCACTGCATGAAGTTGGAAGAACATTCTGAGGAAATTGACCAGCAACATTTCCCGCAGAAATATAATTAGCAACAGCAATACATGTTGTACCAGCTGATGTACAACAAACACCAATACCAAATGAAGTTGTTGATTTCCAAACTAATTGAGTAAAATGTCCTGTCGCTGACGAGAAACCAGGCGAAGCAAAATTGTAAGAACTTATTTCACTATACCATGCAGCAACTGGATCGGCACCTAAAATAAAAAAATGACATTTCTATTTTGAATTATTTATTTATTTACCATTTAAAGAACTTGTAGTCATTGGACTTGACGAACTAATTTGCCATAAGTTTTCTCCTAATGCTTGTCCTTGATACGTATTTCCACTATGAGCAAAAGTATTTGTATCGCATAATTTCTGAGCATAAGTTTGTGCGATTTTTTTCAAATTTTGATCATAGGTCAAAGCAGGAGCACAATGAGATGTACGATATTGATTTGTTGCATCTAATGCTTGTTGTTCGAATGTAGTAAGTGACGTACTACTACTACTACTACTTTTTCCACCTGTGATGAGAACAAGAAATTGATTAATAATAATCTCAATATTGAATAGGATAAACAATAAAACATATATTTTTATTTGAAAATGTCAATCAGAATCAGTTGATTATAAAAAGAAATAATCCATTACTGACTCGTATCTTATACGTGTTAATTCTCTCTCATGACGTCATATTTACATACATGAATTTGTCCGTTCTCCTATATCATATGTTCATGACATTACACTTAGGTTCAAAAACTGTTGTCAGAGAAAGGATTCAGAGAGATTCATATGACATCATAAGAGAGAACCAACAGGTACAACCAGTTGTTTCACCAACATCTTAACAGTAATTTATTTCTGATTTGATGACTTTGTTTTTAATAATAAAAAAATGTCTAATTAGACCGTGATACAATTTGTAACATTCTGTCGTCCGGACGTTTTTCCATTTTGTTATGATGACCAAAAATAATTACATAGTTGTTTTCATTGGCAATAGAGTGATTGTCACGGTTAGTTTTTGGTGATTGATTTAGGAAGAAAAAACTAGTTATTGTGATCGTTCTTTTCCTATGTTTATTTTCTTTGAGAAAATCTCAAACCTTTCATCTATTATTTATATGTTCACTGAAAAGTAGATTTCTGCATTTCCAACTAGTATCACTGACTAATAGTTTTGTTTACAAATGTTTGAAAAAGAGAACCACAGAGAGCACATGATTGGATCATAAAGCATAATATCGGTACTAAAACCGATAAAAAATGTAGATAACATTTCAAATTTAAATACTAAAAGTACTCATTTCATCGGTGTATTTATGAAAAGAAAGAGTAACTATCATTTCTATAGAATTAGGATTCAATTAGAAGTAAATGATGACCTACCATCTACTGCATTGTTGCTCAAATAGAGAGGAACCAAAGAAACGACGAGTACAATTGGAATTGATACTAAAGCCAAGCAGAGGAATACTCCAATGCCTATCATAGCTTCTCTTGTCCCAAATATCCTGAAAAAGAGGAAAAAACGCGAAATATAGCATAGAATTTTATGATTATGGAGAAGTCATCAGAATGTTAGTTGTAGTGAATATACGAAAGCGATTGCCAATCTTACGAGGGTAGTTGCATTGTATCACGCTGTCCATTAAGTTTGGCCATATTTTATCGTTTGCAACTCCTATAATACAGTTTTTCTTGTCGGACAAGAGGAAAATGAATGAAGAAATCTAATTTTTGACGGTTCTTCCGAGACCCTTTATTTTCTAAAGATAAAATCAAAAGTTTTGCTCTATTATATATGACTGACAAATTTTAATTAACACATAATAGTTGTGTTCCACGAATTTCTATTTCAACAAAAATGTTTACTTCTACAGTTATTATTGATATTCTCGGTTTTTATTGTATAACAGGCGTCTACGAAATAATAAAGAATTATATCATTTTACTCATTGAGACAAATGAATCTTTGAAGGTGAATTAGCAGTGAGAGACTTTTTTTAACGGTCCTACCCGTCACTAACTCATCTGGCATATTTTTTCAAAGAAATTTTTATAAATAGAATCCTATTGATTTGATGAATCTCGTTTCTTTTTATCACATCTGCAAACAGTTCCATGATTAATCAACTCAAGTCGAATTATCCAACTGATAAATATTGAATAGATAAATGATATTCATTATTTAATTGTTTATTAATCTTTGAAATAAAATATCTCTGTTTTCTATATCGATTTCGAGCGAATGTCATTGTTATTTTCACCGGAATAAGTATTATTGTTTAGATCTTCTCTTTCTGAACTTGAAATTTTTTCGTTTATAAATAAATTCAACAGTCCAACACAATGTTGAACTTCAGTTGCTGTTCATTTGAATATAAGCTACATATTATCACGTCTAAAACAAATACTTTCTCTCTTTGGAGAACTCAAAAAGGTGAAAATTGAAAAAATATTCAACTACAGCGATTATCAAAATTTTTTTATCAGACGTCGTGAAAAGAGTTCAAACTTTTAGCCATACACGTTTTCTTTGCTTATCATTTCTCGCTGTTCTATTCGAAAATTTTATTGTTGACAATGTTACACACAACGACATCAAACGTTAACACGTCAGAGCGGGATCTTTTTATCATTTTTCTTCAGACTTCTGTACACCGATAGTCAACAATCTCGAAATGGCGACATCAACAAGCAAAGTACAATGTGTCACTTGTGCAAAAGACAAAGGTACAGTTCAATGTCATGGATGTTCACAATCATTCTGTTTCAAACATTTAACCGATCATCGACAACAACTCAATCAACAATTCGATGAAATTGAAATGACACGAGATCTTTTTCGTCAAACACTCACAGAATATTCCAACAACTTACAAAAACATCTACTCATCAAAGAAATCGACCGATGGGAACAAGACTCTATCAATCTCATTAGAAAAACAGCCGAAGAAGCGAGACAACACATGCACAAACATACAACTGAGCATTTATCGAAGATGGAGAAGAAACTAAATGACTTAACAAAACAGCTGAAAGAAGGTCGAGAAGATGATGACTTTGTGGAAATAGATCTTCAACAATGGAATCAACAACTGACTCAAATGAATGAAGAATTGATGAAACCAACAAACATCAAAGTGAAACAAAGTTCAACGCCATTGATAAGAATGATTAATGTTGAAATATTTGATAAGGGTGAGAGTAAAATCCTTCTTTTTCATTGTTAAATGACTCTCTTACAGATCTGAGTTCATATAATAATATTGATTTACTTTTTGTAGAGATGACAAATATCAGTGCAAATACCAAGTGGATGCAGAATGGTGTGACAGTGGCTGGAGGTCATGGAAAAGGCAATGGACTTAATCAATTAAATAACCCAATTAGCATGTGCATCGATGAGAATCAGACCATCTATGTTGCTGATTATAATAATCATCGTATAGTGGAATGGAAGAAAGGTGCGACGATTGGTCGGATAGTTGCTGATGGAAATGGACAAGGCGATCGAAATGATCAGTTGCATCGTCCAATATCTGTTGTAGTGGATGAGAAGACAGATTCGTTGATTATAAGTGATTACGATAATAGAAGAATAATGCGATGGTCTCGTCAGAATGGCACAAGTGGACAAGTGATTATTTCTGGTGTCAGATCTTATGGAATAGCAATGGATAGTGAAGGGTATCTCTATGTTTCAGACTGTGAGAAGAGCGAAGTTCGACGATGGAAGGTTGGTGATAAAAGTGGAGAAGTCGTCGCAGGTGGAAATGGAGGAGGAAATCAATTTGATCAACTGAATGGGCCTTATGGTGTGTTTGTGGACAAGAATCATTCTGTATATGTGGTAGACACTGGTAATCACCGAGTGATGAAGTGGGTGAAAGGTGCGAGAGAAGGTATTGTTGTTGCAGGTGGACAAGGTCAAGGAAACAGTTTGTCACAACTGAACTGTCCTTATGGAGTTGTAGTCGATCAGTTAGGAAGTGTTTATGTTGCTGATCAATGTAATCATCGAATCATGCGATGGTGTGTGGATTCACGAGAAGGAAATGTGATAGTTGGTGGAAATGGCGGAGGACAGGGAACAAATCAGCTGCATTGGCCATTGAGTTTGTTATTTGATGAAGAAAATAATTTATATGTGGTTGATCGTTCTAATCATCGAATTCAAAAGTTTAATATTGATGTGAAATGAATGATAAGTGATAGTGAGAATCACATACATAGACAATATATGTATAGTTCTGATAATTTCTTCTTTTATCTCATTGACACATATGATTCGAGAAAAGTTTTTTATTTTATCCAATAAATATAATCTTAATCACCTTTTTTAATCGAATAATCAATGTTCTCTCACCTTTGTAAGTCACAGTGGTTCAACGAGAACACAATAGAAATGAAAACTGATTAATTTGAAAGAAAAGTAAGGATGAAATGACTACAGAAAATATTTGATTGAGTAAATGAAAAAGAAAAGTTATTTTAATGATTTCAATCAATATCGAAATAAATAGAAAATAGTGATAAAAAGACTTAATATATTTTTAGAAATTCAATTCCCTATATATAAAATTACTTTAAAGTAGAAAAACTGTATTTGATTTAATTAAAAATCTAATGAAATAACTTTGTACTTAATGAATGATATTTTGTTAAAATAAGAGATCTACTCTTATCAAAGGTCCATGTATATTAAACTCGTTGAATCAGAGACGAATAACTTCATAATTGGAGTTGTCCATCTTTAAGTTGAATGAAAATAAAAAATTTAAATTGATGTTAAAGATGAACTCATAATTGGAATAATTTGTAGTTTGTTTTTTTGATAAATATAATTATAAAAAAAGAATTGAATTTAAATTGATTATGAAAATAAAAGAATAAAGCAGAAGTTTGAAAAAGATTTAATAAAATTATAAACTGAAATGAAATATATAACTCAATAAGGAACGATGTTTGATTAAAAAATCTTTGTATTGAAAAAGTTGAAAGAAATTAATAAATAAATGAAGAATAACAACATTTATTCTTATTTGATTTTCTTGAGAATATGAAATTGATTTTTTTATGACATTTTTCGTAACTTATTTTATCATAAATTTCAAATGAATTAAATGAAGATTTCTTCAATGATATTTTCTGATAAATAATAATTTTATCGAAATATTCAAATACTTTTTTTTTAGAAATAAGTTCATAGAATTGTCAAATAAAACAAAATGATCTGCATAATTCTTAATCGAATTATTATCAAAAAGAAAAGTATTTGTATTAGTATGAAATCTATTTTTCTTCGTTTATAAATAAAAATCAAATGATATATAATTAAAACGATTTCATTTCTTTCTCATCCTCATCTTATTAAATCATTTCATATTTAATTTCTGATATAAAAATATAAAATTTATCAGAGAATCTTATCTTTATTTTAATAACAATCAGTTAATGTGGAAGTTCATAATTATACATTGAAATGAATGTAAATATATAGTTTTAGTTGAAAATACATATGATTAAAAAGAAATCTATTCAGAACAATTCTCATTTTCTAAAAGAAATAAAGAAATATATTTAATTTTGATATATGTTCAAGTTTGATTTGTAGTTTTTCTTATGAAATAATGATAAACAAAAGAATTTGGATTTCTATTGAAAATTTGATTAAAAAACATATGGATTTTATTGAGAAAATGTGAAATTAATAAATAATTCCCATTATAAAACGATGTACATATTTAACATATTCTTATCGATATAATTCAAATCTTTGATATTTATTCGTTGTGTATTGATAAGAAAATGTCTTGAATACAATAGAACACTTTTCGTCTTTTTTTTTCTTTTTCTGACATGCTATCACGTACACAAAGAAATTATCTTACGGATAATTTCATATATAACAAATTTCTTTTTCGATTCTATTTTTATTTATTCATTCATTTATTTTTCGATTAATTAATGTACAAAAAACATTTCTAAAAGTATTTATTTGTGTATCAACTTGAAATAAAACCAAAAAAGCAAATGTACTTTTGATCTATTAACATTTGATAAACCATTTTATGTTTTACTTTACAAAAAGGAAGTTGATCCAAAATAAAGAGACGAGTAATTGTCAAGTCAACTTCCTCTATTTTGTAGATATTTACTTAATATTGATGTTGAAGAATACAAAATTCGACATGAAAATACAACATATGATAAAACCATGAGAAATATTATTATAATATAATTTATAGACGAATAAACATTATAAGAAGAATCATATGATCACAGTAGGGGATAACAACATGTTTGGATCTTTATTATAATAATATTCAGTTACACAAAGATATAGACAAATCAAAAACAAGATCTCAAATTACAAAATAGAACCAAGAAAAATATTGAGCAAATTGAATATAAAAAATAATGTTTTCAAATCCGAACTATAGTTGTAAATGACAGATATGTACGTAAAAATGTGTTATTGATTCAATACAATAAAAGGAAAAACAAAAGTGATCGAATACAAAAAAAATGAAGATGACATTGATTGATAGGAAAGAGTAAATCTTCATGTCATTGACAAAGACGAAACAATACGTAGACAAAAAAAATAGAATAATGATGAAGAGTTTTTTTGTCAATGTAGAATTCCAATGGGAAAAAATATTTTGAAAAAAAAGCTCTAAGAATGTGTTCGTATAGCGAAAGAACTTACACAAATACTAATACGATAAAAGTAATAAACAAATTCATCGATGCATCGTCTATGAAGTTGATTCACTTGTGTTGTTCATTGAAGAAAATCATCAACTCTGAAAAAAAAACCAAATCTTCTTTACATATTTCTAAATCTCGAAACAACATTCAATGAGAATCAATATGATCGATATTGTGAATGTGTAAGAGAAAAACAGAACGATTAATCAGCTTTCTTAGACGATCGGATGAGATGTGCTTTTACATATCTGAATAGACACTTTTCTCGATCATTCGATTCATTCAAATAAAGAAATATTGATGTTTGACGTCGAAATAAGTTGTTTACTTAGCATTTTATAGTAACTATTGTATGATAAGTGATAAAGTATTAAAAAATTGACGTCCTATTCAAATATCTTAGACTAAAAATACGATTTATTTTTTAAAAAGATTATTATTTGAAATCCAAATCAAACAGTATCGTCATTCTGTTTAACAATGTGATAAGGTTTCTTTTCAGGTAATTGAACATCACCATCTTGATGATCATGCGATTCTTCATGTTTTGCTAAATATAAATACCAATATAAAAATCCAACAAAAAATCCACCACCGATTATATTTCCCAATGTCACCGGTAATAAAACACGTAAAATATATTTTCCAATCGAAAGATTTGCACCGAGTATCATTCCCATTTGCACTGTGAACATATTCGCAATTGAATGTTCAAAACCAACGGCAATGAAAAGACTAATTGGTAAATAAATTGCAAGAATTTTTGAACTAACTTCTCGTGCACTTGTTGCTAAACATACAGCAAGACAAACAAGCCAATTTCCTCCAATACCTCGTATAAACATTTCATGCCATTCAGTATTACCCTTCACTTCGGCATAATGTGTGGCATATGAACGATATGGATCATATTTGAGAAGACCGGCATAATACACAAAGACAAATTGAAAGATTATACAACCAAGAAGATTTCCACAATATGAAACGATCCAAGATTTTAAAAGTTGAAGCCATGTAGTTTTTTTATTTAATGTTGAAACGATAAAAATCATTGTATTACCAGTAAATAATTCTACACCAGTAAGAAGAACTAAAACTAAACCCACCGGGAATACTAAAGCTTGAATTGTTTTATGAATACTTGTACCAAATAGATCACGTAGCGGAAGACTTCCACCGCCAATAGTTAATAAAAATAAACCGGCAAATGAAAGTAACATACCAGCCAGAATTGACTTGATTATTGTATGGTCGATTCTCTGTTTGGCTTTTTTTATTCCAGTATTGGATAAATTCTCAAATGTTTCATAAATATTATAACAATCCGACATTANCCAAACAGAGAATCGACCATACAATAATCAAGTCAATTCTAGCTGGTATGTTACTTTCATTTGCCGGTTTATTTTTATTAACTATTGGATAAATTCTCAAATGTTTCATAAATATTATAACAATCCGACATTATTTTATGAAATTTTGTATTCAAATGTGTAGAGAAGAGTCCCAACGACAATCGTTTATTTATCTATATGTGTAAAGAGCAATGTTTATCTGTTTTCCTATGTATAGAATTACATGCGTACGCTATCTCTCGGAGGTCAAGGCAAGAACGTTTGTAGACGGGCGTCTCTTTTCTTTTTCTTCTTCTTCTTCTTCTTCTTCTTTTTTTTTGCGGATCTATATATGACGACAAAACACATACAACGTATTTTTCTCTCTTTCTTTCTCTGTCCTTTGTCTCTCGTTTTTCATTTTTTTCCCGAATATACCCGTCTAAATCGATTTGCAATATAACGGCCGTTCTAGAACAAAGCCCATACTCATACATATAGAAATAGACAAGAATAGATTTGATCCTAGTTCTATAGATCGACGTCTTAATATGAGATTAGGAAAAGAGAATAAGATGTCGTTCTATTTAGTATGAGTAGATGCTCGAGCCGATTTTATATGTAAATGACGATTTCATTACCAATGTTAACGATAGATTATCTTTCAAACAATCTTTCTGTGAAAGATAATTAATAAATTATCAGTTAATGATTAATTAACAAAAAGATAATAATCAATTGAAATGGACTAACGATACGATCTGATCATCTTAGTAGAACTTCTGTTCGTAGGCGTAGAAAAAAAATAAGACATCGTTGATTCAAAAATGCCATATTATCATTACACATCCTCAATCAAATCCTCGTGATATGAAACTCGCTCAAGTGCTCGCCGTTTTTTTTTCCTGTTCATCTACACACAATTCTTGACTCATATATAATCAAACACATCGTGTGTTTGATTCATAGCACACATCACACTATCTTTTTTTTCTGCTGTTTTGTTTTCAATGTAAATATTAACATAGAGCAAAGAATGAAACAAGGTCGTTTTCCATCGTCTTTTTCTCCCGTTCTTTCGGTTACCATTCAGGACAGCTGCAAGTCTATCGTTTCTATTTAGAATAAGAAGCGTTTGGAGATTACTAACTATTGAAAATACAATTGTTCTTCTGAAAATAAATGAAGAAAATATATTAATACCAAAAAAAAGGAACAAAGACTAGTAAATTTGAATTTGTAGCCGATATATGCGAAGTTGAGTAATTGAACTCTATTCCCTTTAATTAAATAGTATATGAAAATTTTCTTCTACATGATCTCTGATGAGAAATGCCCCAGGAGGATTCTGAAAATAGAAGTCATTTCTGTATAAGTCATTAAAAATTGGTAGAGACGGATATTCTAAGGTCTTTTCTTATCTTTCTGACAGAACTTCTACACTTTCTTTCGGATATATTAACACATCTCTCATTTTATATTTTCAACTCAATTCAATTCAAATAAAATTATGCGGACTGTATTGAATTGTTCAGCTCTATACACACGATTCTTATGGTTAATTATTCAATACTTTTTACAGAAATATGTGTTTAAATATGTATTCATATTCACTGAAATCATATCGTTAACAATTTCTCATTATTTCTGATAAAATATCACACTTGTGAAAAGATTGATAAAATATGACGTGTGCATTTTCAAGAATATGAGAAGATTTTATGAAATTCTCCTCTTATATGAAGTAATAGAGAACAGGAAACTTTATTATGATTCATTATACGATCACACTTCAACTGAATTATAACAGTCATAAAGTAATGAAGTGAATGTGAATTGTTATCGACAGTGATCAAGGTCGTATAAATAATTTGTCACAACTGTCTATTCTTTGGGAAAAAAAGTGTTTATGTGGTAGATCAAGGAAATCAACAAGTAGAGTTGGTCGTGAAAATGGAAAAACGATAAGGAGTAAATCGATTTTCTCCTCTTTTGAATTTGTCGTTTCTTAAAGAAAATAAAGAGTTTTTTAACTGAAAAAAATTTTCTTCGTTTTATCGGCTGAGAAATATAAGTAGAGAAAAAACCCTTTTTGTTCTATATAATAAAAATAACTCTGAAGAATATTTTGAAGATCATGATGCTAATATTAATCTTTGTCTCATCAATGTCATTATTCAATAATTCATCAACAATTAATCTTTTTCTATTTATTAAAACTTCGAAAAAATGGAAAATATCCTTATTCTCTTCATTTTCATTATCATCAACACATTTCCTAAACTATTTAACACAATTGTCGATTCTTCCAGACACTTTTATGAATAACAACTGATCATTAAGCTTAAAAACATGTGGAAAGACTTTTCAGTAGCTTAATGAAAATCTCATTTCGCTGAATGAGCATAACTAATGACGTGAAAATTCTTCGTTCATCTTCTACGACTAATCATTTCCTTTCGATTTGATTGATGAGATCAGCAAAAACTATATGACATTCTCGACGTTATATTCAATTGAACAATTGACACATTGATTGATTTTTAGCGAAAATGATCGGAATTTTCAAATTTATTATTTGATTACAAAATGAATCTTTAACAATTCATATTTCTTCGAAAGACGATCACAAGTCTTTTCCCATTTATTGGAGAATTTCTCAAAAAAATGTTTCCATCAGAATAATATTTTCATGTTCATTATAGAACAAATACATCACTATCCAAATAAAACGAATGACAGGAGTAATTTTGTTCAAATCGTAGCGTTTTAGGAATAATTCAAACGATTAGAAATTATGAAAAAGATATATGAATGTATTTTTATATGAATCTGTGGATCAAATAATATTCAAACATTTCTTCTGTAGAAAAGATGATCAGAAAATAAATCTTTTGTTTGTTTATTTCGCATCACATCGTCGGTTTAAACACATTTCAAGAATTCTTTCATCTTATTTTCTTCAATTTTCATTAAACTTCATCAAAACAATTTCATGGGAATGTTCCAACTTCAGTTATATTTTGTCTTTGCCCATTCTGCACCTTTAAAAATGGTCCTATGGATATTGATTCACCTTTTCTGTGTCTTGCGTCTACATAAACCAGTGCAATCTTATCATCATTTTTGTTTTTCTTTTGACTTCTACATAACGACGATCAACAATTTCACAATGGCAACATNTGAGAAGATTTTATGAAATTCTCCTCTTATATGAAGTAATAGAGAACAGGAAACTTTATTATGATTCATTATACGATCACACTTCAACTGAATTATAACAGTCATAAAGTAATGAAGTGAATGTGAATCGTTATCGACAGTGATCAAGGTCGTATAAATAATTTGTCACAACTGTCTATTCTTTGGGAAAAAAAGTGTTTATGTGGTAGTAGATCAAGGAAATCAACAAGTATAATTGTTAGGGAAAATGGAAAAACGATAAAGAATAAATCGATTTTCTTCTCTTTTGAATTTGTCGTTTGATAAAGGAAATAAAATGTTTTTTTTTAACTAAAAAAAATTTTCTTCGTTTTATTGACTGAAAAATATAAGTAGAAAGAAAAACCTTCTTTTATTTTATGTAATAAAAATAATTCTGACGAATAGTTTGAAGATCATAATGAAGATGGTATTAATCTTTGTCTCATCAATGTCATTATTGAATAATTCATCATTAATTTATCTTTTTCCATTTATTAAAACTTCGAGAAAATGGAAAATAATCTTGTTCTATTCATTTTCATTATCATCAACACATTTCCTAAACTATTTAACACAATTGTCGACTCTTCTATAGATATTGTGAATAACAATTCATCATTAGACCTTAAAAGCATGTGGAAAGATGTTTCAGTAGCTTAATAAAAATCTCATTTCGCTGAATGAACATAACTAATGACGTGAAAATTCTTCGTTCATCTTCTACGACTAATCATTTCCTTTCGATTTGATTGATTAGATCAGCAAAAACTATGTGACATTTTCGACGTTATATCCAATTGAACAATTAACACATTGATTGACTTTTAGCGAAAATGATCGGAATTTTCAAATTTATTATTCGATTACAAGATGATCAACAAATTCTTTCATTTAATATCGATTTCAATTCGTTATTGAACAAATCCTTAACTATTCATATTTCTTCAAAAGATGATCACAAGTCTTTTCTCATTTATAAGTGAATTTTTCAAAAAAATATTTCCATCGAAATAATATTTTCATGCCTATTATAGAAAAAATACATCATTATCCAAATAAAACAAATAATAGGAGTAATTGTGTTCAAATCGTAGTGTTTTAGGAAAAATTTAAGCGATCAGATTTTATAAAAAAAGATATATGAAAGTGTTTTTATATGAATATGTGGATGAAATAATATTCAAACATTTCTTCTGTATAAAAGATGATCAGAAGATAAATCATTTGTTTGTTTATTTCGCTTCACATCGTCGATTTAAACAAATTTCAAGAATTCTTTCGCCTTATTTTCTTCAATTTTTTATCAAACTTCATCACAAAAATTCCACGGGAATCTTTCAACTTCAGTCGTATTCTGTCTTTGCCCGTTCTGCACCTTTAAAAATGGGCTTATGGATATTGACTCACCTTTTCTGTACCTTGTGTCTACATAAACCAGTGAAATCTTATCATCATTTTTGGTTTTTCCTCTGACTATCACAATTCATCAAGCAACAATTTCGAAATGGCAACATCAACAAGCAAAGTACAATGTGTTACTTGTGCAAAAGACAAAGGTACAGTTCAATGTCACGGATGTTCACAATCATTCTGTTTCAAACATTTACTGGATCATCGACAACAACTCAATCAACAATTCGATGAAATTGAAATGACACGAGATCTTTTTCGTCAAACACTCACAGAATATTCCAACAACTTACAAAAACATCTACTCATCCACGAAATCGATCGATGGGAACAAGACTCTATCAATCTCATTAGAAAAACAGCCGAAGAAGCGAGACAACACATGCACAAACATACAACTAAGCACTTATCGAAGATGGAGAAGAAACTAAATGACTTAACAAAACAGCTGAAAGAAGGTCGAAAAGATGATGACTTTGTGGAAATAGATCTTCAACAATGGAATCAACGACTGACTCAAATGAATGAAGAATTGATGAAACCAACAAACATCAAAGTGAAACAAAGTTCAACACCATTGATAAGAATGATTAATGTTGAAATAGTTGATAAGGGTGAGGGTAAAATCTTTCTTTTTCATTGTTAAATGACTCTCTTACAGATCTGAGTTCACATAATAATATTGATTTACTTTTTGTAGAGATGATAAATATCAGTGCAAAGACGAAATGGATGAAGAATAGTGTGACAGTGGCTGGAGGTCATGGACAAGGCAATGGACTTAATCAATTACATCTACCATACGGCATGTGTATTGATGAGAATCAGATCATCTATGTTGCTGATACTTATAATCATCGTATAGTAGAATGGAAGAAAGGTGCGACGACTGGTCGGATAGTTGCTGGTAGAAATGGGCAAGGCGATCGAAATGATCAGTTGTATTGTCCAACATCTGTTGTCGTGGATGAGAAGACAGATTCGTTGATTATAAGTGATTACGGTAATAGAAGAATAATGCGATGGTCTCGTCAGAATGGCACAAGTGGAGAGGTGATCATTTCTGATGTCACATCTTATGGAATAGCAATGAATAGTGAAGGGTATCTCTATGTTTCAGACTGGGATAAGAGCGAAGTTCGACGATGGAAGGTTGGTGATAAAAGTGGAGAAGTCGTCGCAGGTGGAAATGGCAAAGGAAATCGACTTGATCAACTGAATGGACCTTTTGGTGTGTTTGTGGACAAGAATCAGTCTGTATATGTTGTAGACAGTGGTAATCACCGAGTGATGAAGTGGATGAGAGATGCGAGAGAAGGTATTGTTGTTGCAGGTGGACAAGGTCAAGGAAGTAGTTTATCGCAACTGAATCATCCTCATGGAGTTGTAGTCGATCAGTTAGGAAGTGTTTATGTTGCAGATCAATGTAATCATCGAATCATGAGATGGTGTGTGGATTCACGAGAAGGAAATGTGATAGTTGGTGGAAATGGCGGAGGACAGGGAACAAATCAGCTGTATTGGCCATTGAGTTTGTTATTTGATGAAGAAAATAATTTATATGTGACTGATCTTTCTAATAATCGAATTCAGAGATTTAATGTTGATGTGAAATGAAGCGATACCGATGAAAAAAATGAGACTAGAACCAACTGTATGACGTAGTTTGTGCTTTCTTTTTCTCGATTGACAAATAAAACCGATGAGCGTAAATTTGATGATGAGTTTTATGTGATGATCAATGTTTCTGCTTTCATTGAAGATTAGAGGAATAATTTTTACGCTCGTTATTTGATTAAATCGCTATTTTCGTCACTACGACATCGAATAGTTGCTAGTTCTTTTCTCTACACTACAATCCGTATATTTTGTTGTGATTGAGGATAGTTAACGTGACTGGTTGATATTTCATATTAACGAATAGAAAAACATAATGTGATTGAATGTACATCTAATGTAGTAGTCTGTATTTCGTTGATTATGACACCATGGGTGATTGGATTTAGGTGGACACATAAATTCTTAAGTGAAATACTAAAACTGATGAACAACCCAATAATATGATACTAATTTTGTGTTATTTTGACTTTAAACAAGGCGAAAATTCCTAAAACAAGAATATTGACACATTGATCTCGATTGCTTTCCAATTCCACTGAACCATAAAAGCAGATAATCTTAAGAGTAAAAAAAATACACATTTTACTTATAGACATATATATTTGTGACGACATTATTTCGAGAATGATAGATAAGGAAAATAAGTTTAGACATATAATATTAAGATATCATCAAGTAACTTAGACTCGTAATTTGGAAATACAACATCAAATCTTCAACTCGTGTATTTCTCAAAAATGATTTTGATTGGATTTCTCTACAAAAAATATCACTTTGAAACCGAAATTCATTTTGAAAACAATGTATAAAAAAAAACTAGAAAATTTTGTAATACTTCATGAATCCATTCTCACTACATTTACTTCACTTTTAATGCTTTATTTTATATGAATTTTTGTACTGTTGAACTAATAGAGAAGAATAAAACACGAGTTAAATATTACAACAATTTGTTTTATTCGATTGTCATCGAACTTGAATTCTCTTGATCTGTAATATTATGAAATACGTACAATGAAAACTTTCTCAATATTATTGTAAAATAGTATGTTGATTATCGTTTTTATCATATGAATCTTGTTCTGATTAAAAAAAACATTTCACGGATATGATAAACGAGCCGATAAATCAAATATTTGTTGTTGTTTAATATAATAAAGATTTGTAAACAAATTCTAATTTTCTTTAAAAAAGATTTGATATGATTGATGAAGAATTCGAATATAATAAGTTAATAATAAACTTATTTGAATATCATCAACATAAATATCATTTCAATATTATATAAAAATATTTTTAATCCATCTGTTATGGTTTTTGAATAAAAATGTTTTGTTTTGGTTATAAACGATTCAAATATTGACAAGAAACATTAAATTAACTGTTATTTTACTCTTAACAGTTGACAAAAAACAATTCGTTGATTTCAAATTCGTTTTTTTTTCGAAATAATCTAAATCTCTATCGTCATTATTTTGTGAATAATAAAATTTTCCTACGCTGATAGTAAAACATATTGATTTGTTAGGGTGATCATTTTGAAAATATTCTTTCATATTTGTTTGAGAATTTATTTTAAAAAAAAGTAAATAATTCATCGATCTTTCTCATTTCAAACTTAAGAAGTGATTTGACACAATATAATATCATCTACATTAAATATTCACCTTCGATTCTAAGAAAATTCTAAGAAAATGTTGGATTTTTGTCATTTGAAAGATTTTCAAAATAGAAATTTTTTCTTTATCTTTACAATTTCTCATCACATATTCCATTGAGAAAATTTCAATACCTATAAATCTTCAATCATATGAACAAATGAATTTATTTCAATCAACTTTACTTTATTCTTTCTCTTCAATTTAATTCAGAAAATTCTTTCAAAATTTGTTCTTCGATATTTGTAACTTTCAAATGTATTGATTAAAATAATCTTTCGAATTATTGTTCATTAATGCATAACAATTCAAATGTCGCGTCTAAATCTTAAAACATATTAACAAAAAGTGTTGTTTTCTATTAAATTCTTCTATGTTATATTTCAGTTCGAAACGAAGATATTATTTATCTTTTTTTTGATTTATTGATAAACATTTGTAGAAAATCTTTCGAATGACTTTTCAATAAAACTTCTTTAAAGAAGATCAATTTCTCCAAATTTTGATGATTTAATCATAATAGAATTTGAGTCATTTGCGTTTAATTTATGAATCATATTTGTTGGAAATATATTTAACATAATAATGAATTTCGAATTATTGATTTGTACTCTTCAGATCTTTTCAAATACTTTTGAATGAGAAAAAGACTCTAAATATCGATCAAACATAATTTTCAAATTGAATTGTCTCATTGACACTCCTAGAACTACTCACTTCCAATTTGAAAACACCTTAAAAGTTGATGTTCTTCATCAAAGTATGATGAGATGAAACACACTGTAACAACTGAAAAATATCTAAACATCTCTTTTTAAATGTGTAGTTTTACAAACGCAATTGGTTAATCAAACATTTCGATCGTCAGATCATTAGAAATAACATCAATGTGGAGCTACCATCATACTGGGTTTCTTCCCTTACCATTTTACATCGTGAAAATTTTATTGTTGACATTGACTCACGTCTTCTACAACAAATTTTTACACAAAGGAGAAAGAAATCGTTAATACTCTTTATTTTTCGTCTTTTCTTCCAAACATCACAATTCGTCAAGCAACAATTTCGAAATGGCAACATCAACAAGCAAAGTACAATGTGTCACTTGTGCAAAAGACAAAGGTACAGTTCAATGTCATGGATGTTCACAATCATTCTGTTTCAAACATTTAACTGATCATCGACAACAACTCAGTCAACAATTCGATGAAATTGAAATGACACGAGATCTTTTTCGTCAAACACTCACAGAATATTCCAACAACTCACAAAAACATCCACTCATCAACGAAATCGATCGATGGGAACAAGACTCTATCAATCTCATTAGAAAAACAGCAGAAGAAGCGAGACAACACATGCACAAACATACAACTAAGCACTTATCGAAGATGGAGAAGAAACTAAATGACTTAACAAAACAGCTGAAAGAAGGTCGAAAAGATGATGACTTTGTGGAAATAGATCTTCAACAATGGAATCAACGACTGACTCAAATGAATGAAGAATTGATGAAACCAACAAATATCAAAGTGAAACAAAGTTCAACACCATTGATAAGAATGATTAATGTTGAAATAGTTGATAAGGGTGAGGGTAAAATCTTTCTTTTTCATTGTTAAATGACTCTCTTACAGATCTGAGTTCACATAATAATATTGATTTACTTTTTGTAGACATGCCAAATATCCCAAACATCAATGCAAATACCAAGTGGATGCAGAATGGAGTGACAGTGGCTGGAGGTCATGGACAAGGCAATGGACTTAATCAACTAAATCAACCATTTGGCATATCCATTGATGAGAATCGGACCATCTATGTTGCTGATTATAATAATCATCGTATAGTAGAATGGAAGAAAGGTGCGACGACTGGTCGGATAGTTGCTGGTGGAAATGGGCAAGGCGGTCGAAATGATCAGTTGTGTCTTCCAAGATCTGTTCTCGTGGATGAAAAGACAGATTCATTGATTATAAGTGATTGCAGTAGAAGAATAATGCGATGGTCTCGTCAGAATGGCACAAGTGGACAAGTGATCATTTCTGGTGAAAATTCTTATGAACAACTGGCAATGGATAGTGAAGGGCATCTCTATGTTTCCGACTCTGGGAATACCGAAGTTCGACGATGGGAAGTTGATGATAAAAGTGGAGAAGTCGTCGCAGGTGGAAATGGACCAGGAAATCGACTTGATCAACTTTGTGAACCTCGTGGTGTGTTTGTGGACAAGAATCAGTCTGTATATGTGGCAGATGGTGATAATAATCGAGTGATGAAGTGGGTGAAAGGTGCGAGAGAAGGTATTGTTGTTGCAGGTGGACAAGGTGAAGGAAGCAGTTTGTCACAACTGAACGGTCCTTGGGGAGTTGTAGTCGATCAGTTAGGAAGTATTTATGTTGCAGATCAATGTAATAATCGAATCATGCGATGGTGTGTAGATTCACGAGAAGGAAATGTGATAGTTGGTGGAAATGGACAAGGACAGGGAACAAATCAACTGCATTGTCCTATGAGTTTATCATTTGATGAAGAAAATAACTTATATGTGAGTGATTATGGAAATCATCGAATTCAGAGATTTAATGTTGATGTGAAATGAAGCGATATCGATGAAAAAATGGGACTATAAAAATCATTTGTATCATGTTGTTTATGCTTTCTTTTTGTTGATTGCCAAATAAAAAGTGAAAACGTTTTTTCTCAGCAATGAGTATAGAACCTGGTGATCAATGTTCTTTCGATTCTGCATTGTTCTATTACAACGGAAGATGAGAATAATCAAGTTGAGCTCCCATTATGTAAATCGATATTGTTCTTCATAGAATTTGATTATGATTGAATCTAATGAACATTGATGAATGAGACTTCTCCAAATATCAAAATGAAACATCATTGACTTATGAGAATGATTGAAAAGTGAAAACAATGGTGCTTCTTTATTGTTTCACTTTCAACAATGTTAAAACTCGTAAAAAATGTTGACATAAAGTATTCATTTCTCTTTGAAATTTATGAAACTAAATCAATTATTTCCGAAATACAATAACATTGCGTTACATGCGATGATTGTGAACATCTAATTACTATATAGTTTATTTATTCGAAAGTCAAAATACTTCCTACAGAAACAAATTTATACAATTCTTCTATAAAATCGAATAAAAATGGATCTTTATCTGAGCAGAAACTTTTAACATCTTTCCAAATCTTTTTCGATTGACTCAACCGAACAGCGAGACGTGTTGTTGAAATATTAAAACACGAATGTGGTGGTGGCATGTCGAATGGTTGTTTCGAAAATTGATTGATAATTGATAATTCTTTGTAGAATTGTTCACATTCATTCAATTCTTTGTCAATTATTTCATTTGGAACATAAACATTTGCGTATTTTCGAATCTTCTTTCGTAATTCAAAACATTTTTCTCGTGAAAAATGATTTTTTAGTTTTGAATATGAATATTGCTGATATGGCTTATCGAGTGATGTTGCATCGATTTCCAATCGATCTAAAACGAAAATTATTTTCATTTGAAAATATTTGAAAGGAGATGATTATAACCTTTTGTTTCATCATACGTATCCAAAAGTGAATATTTGAGAAAAGAGACAATCAATGCAATAAGAGTGGCTTCTAATATATTGGATTTCGTTGTTTGTGTTTTCAGCCAAAGTTTGATAAGTGAACACCAAATTTTATAATCGCGATGAACTTTATGCCAATTGAGAGATGATCCAAGAGCAAAATCGACACAACTGAGTAAAAAAGTTCTTCTTTTTTTTTCTTCATAACAAATAAAATCATCTAATGAAACAAGATCATCATTTTGAATATATTCTAATAGATTATAAGTTTTGCCATGAAAGGTAACAATCCACGAATGAATATTATGATCTTTGAGGAATGAATTATCCCATTTGAGGAGCATATAACACATTGGTATGAGTAAATTTAAATGTGTTGAATGATTTCCTCGCCAACCACGAAGAATTTCTCGATGAGAAAGAATACGAACAATGGCATAGTCGAGTTGACCATTTATATAAAGTTCTTCTAAAAATTGAGGAAATTCATTGGAATTGTATGTTACCAATGGTGTTGGTGGTGGCGATTCTGTGTAACTTTTCATAATTTGTTCAAATTCCAGTTGATCTTGCGGTAAAACCAATGAAATGATTTTTTTAAATGCTACACTTTCATCGACATCTTGAATATATCGAAGTAAACCGAATTGACAAGTCAATCGTTGACGTTTTTCGTCATCTGACTGTGAATCATCTAGCCAACGACGAAATTTTTTCGCATCAGGCAGATCGTTGTTGATTGAGAAATATTTCTAAAAGAAAACAAATCAAACCTTTTGATTCAATCCCAACGAAATTTCTCACTTCAAGGTCATCAAGACTGATAAAATCATAAGCAATGGTTGTTGCCCATAAAGCAACACATCGTTGAGTTAATTTTTGAAAAACATCTTTCATTTGATAATATTTTCCTTGAAGTGTTGAGAAATCCAAAGTTGGAAGTGGAATATAACCTGTTGGAAGTTCATAAAGATGATAATCCGAATCACGAGCAAGTATATACGCATGATGTTCTCGTGCCATACGAACAATCATTGGATCTGCTTCACCAGGTGCAACAAAAACGTCGATATCTAAACTTTTCAATACTGAACGAAGTTCTTCACGAAGAAGAGTTGGAATTCCATTGGAACTATGATTGAATTTCACACTACTTTCTCGTTCAGGTTCAGATCTACGACGTTCATGTCGATGAAAAACACCATCAAGAACAACAAGAACTTCTTCACAATGTTCTTTCAATCGTTTTAAACGATCTTGAAACTTTTCCCATAAACCATCGTACGAAAATTGACTGATTGTTTTTCGTTCGACCATACATTTATCTTGATCTTCAATTTGAGCTTCATAATACATATAATAGAAGAATGAATAGCCATCAACAATAATCTTTTGACCTTTTAAATTAATCCATTTCGATGTATCATTATTGACGAAAATATAATCATTTACGAGTGTAGGAAAGAATGAAAAGCACATTGTAATACGAATTTATGTGTTAACAACATCGTTCTCGTGTGGTTTTTATAATCGTTCAGAACTGGGGATTTTACTGTGTAAAAACTTTCGAAATTTGCAAAATGATGAAGGCAACAGCTGTGTACATGACTGGAGGAAACAAAAGAATCTTTCTCTCCAGCCACATAATAATACTAATGAAAGGTTTTTTCCAACAATTATACATTAAGAAACTTGGAAGAAAAAAAAATTTGCTCTTTTAAAAAAAGCGACATAAAATACGATTGGGTTAAATAAAAGTATGAATTTCACGTTGACAACAATAAAAATACTTGACTGATTCATTAAGCAAACATGAAAAACCTCAGTTGTCTTCTTCTTTCTTGTAATTCACGTGGTAAAATATTGGAGAATTTTATGTGTTTCTTTTTTTAACAAATTTTAAAAAACATTTTCAATATTTTTGTTATTCGTTTAAGAATTGAACGTATGAAATCCAAATTCGAACACACGATGGAAAATATTCATCAGGTGAAATTGCAAAACTTGTTGGTAAATGTTGTTTTAACCATAGAATAAGTTCATCAATGAAAATCGATGTATAATATGGATTTGTTTGATCAATTGAATCTTTCGAATGAACATAAAGTGCTCGAAGATTTTTCATATGATTAATAAGAAAGAGAATCTCCGATCGATTTTCTACATGAATTAACAAAACTTCACATTGGTTTACTAAAGATGTTTTACATAATTGTTGACAAATATTTTCATTTGCATAAAGATAAATCGATCGTAAATCAAGACGACGAATTGATTGACTTGTGATTTTATCAAAGAAAAAATGACGAGAAAATTGTTTGGAATATAATCTCAATGAATAAAGATTTGTTGCACGATCAAATAAACTTTGTAATTGAGATTGAATGGAGAAATCATCGGGAATTTGAATAGAAATTGATCTTAGTTGAGAAATATCAAAAGTATTCATCCAAAATAGATTAATACATGGAAATAACACATCAATATGATGAATTTTCAACAATTGAGTTGAATTTGAACATGTGGATTGAAATGGTTTATCCAAATATTGAAAACTTTTCGCGAAAGTACAAGGTAAAGTATAAAGACAAAGTGATTTATTATAATAATGACATCGAACAAACCATTGATGTTCAATCAGCCAAAATGAAGTGCGGAATGATTCAAGAATTACATCAACTTGATTTTCTTTGTTGAGATTCGATGGTGTATCAAATTTCATCATTAATTCAAAGATTTTCAATTTTGATAGATCATTTCTAATGATCTTCTCCCATCGATATCCATTTATTTCGATATACTCTGTTTGAATTTTCAATTGTTTCAAATTTGGAAAACGTTCCAAAAGTTCATCGAGAAAATCAAATGAAGAAGAATAAACTAAATGAAGACTTTTCAGCGATGAGCCTATGAATGAAAANAAACTGTTTTATCGAGTAAGATATATTACCTTTTACGATTATACAAGATTTCTAACCATAACCAACCAAGAACAAGCATGATCATACCGATTGGTAAACCATACAGAAGAAAGTTAGCAAAAGAAATTTGCAGTCTGATATTTCCACTGGCATAGTATCTAATGAGAAAAAAACAGGAAAATATAAAATAAATAAACATTGTTTCACCTTACTGATCACTGAATCCTTTGACGAAAATATTTGGACCTGTTCCTACCAATGTCATCATACCACCAATAGCCGCACTGAAGACCACAGCAATTAAAAAGCCTATAAATACGAGTATTAGAGTATGTTTGTTCTTCTTTCATTATCGAACAACGATTCTTTTCAATCAAAATATTTAGTCAAAATTCTAACTTTCTGACAATAGATCATATACAGATGAGTAAAAAATATTTTACGTGATATGACTCTACTCTGTATATACTATACCTGTTTCAAGACGTTTGTAGTCGGTGTCGTTTGAGAAATCTTTAGATTGATTGGGATCAGATGTTGGACTAAAAACATCACTACGTCATATATATAATTATTGGAAACTGTAAAAACTCTAGCTTCCGAGAAATCTTATATATTATACTGAACAACCTAGAGTGTATGTAAGAAGTTAGAAAGTTTTCTTAATTAGATTCTCGCATTCTGACATCCTTCGTAAGGGCTGCGAAACAATTTTGGTTAACTTGGATTTTTCAAAATACCACACTTACTTTTCTATAGAAGAATTTGATTCTACAACGATACTTTGTAGTGTGAATGTTTGGTCAGTTGTATTATCATCTGTAGATGACTCGTTTTTGGATTCAGCTAAAAATAGAAAATATATACTGAATATGTAGCTGTATGAATAGGAGAGTATCCTTTATATTTGAAATCATTTAACATAATAGTACTGGAGTTTTGTTCGTTTTTATTCTTACTAGTTGCAACTGCTTGTTTGGTTGCCTGTTCATAGCTTTTAAGTTCATTGACAATGGCTATTGCAGTTGGTATCATTATATTCGCAGAAGCTGAATTATTTATCCACATGCTCAGAAAAGCGGTTACTCCCATCAGTCCGGCTAAACTCCTATAGATAACGTATGAATAAATGTTTTGTTTCCTTTCGAAAAAATAGTAAGACAAACACATACCATGTGACTGATGCACCAACATATTTCAGTACTAATAAGGCTAATCGTCTATGTAAACGAACATGTTCCATAGCATAAGCCAGAATCATAATACCGACAAACATTGTTGTAATATCCTATAGAGAGCAAAGAATAAAACCAATACCATTGAAACAATGGATCAAAAATTAACAATAAAATTTTTACTTTGAAATAGTTTAAACCGACTTTGTCACCAGGCAAAACGCCACCCATTGGAAAGAAAACCAATGGTAGTAAGGAAGTTACTGCATATGGCATTACTTCAGATATCCAATAAATAGTAAGAAGAATTACAATGTATGCACATTTTGCTTGCTGAAAAATATTTAAAATAAACACAATATTTATTTCATAGTATATTAAGAGTATTGCTGAATACTTACAACGGTTTTAATAACAACAGGTAATGGAAGAAGGATTAATGGAGCGAGTAAAATAAGTAACAACCGCCACCAGCGTTTGAGTAAGGTCCCACCACGCAATAAAATTAACATGATCAATTTATAACGAAAATTCTTTTTTTTCTCTTTCTACGATCGTGTTCATCTATTGTTATGTTAGTTAAATCCTTCATATTTATAGGTTGCTACTTTATAGTAGTATATGGAGGCGTTTATCCACATCTCTACCATTAGTAATGAATACCATTTAATATGCACTTTTTCTCCCATGTAAACGGACCAAGAAGTTCTTGTATACAATACTCCTTTGTACGCATTCACTCATCGATTTTCGACTGAAGTATATGCTTTAATGAAATGTCATGCTTGTACTTTGCCTCGAAAGTCCAGAAGAACTAACTGTTTCATATGATTAAACTTCGAAGGCGGCACTTTCATCTTGCCCTCTTTCATTTTCTAGAACAGAAAGCAAAAGCTTCGTGCCATTAATCAAGCTTTATATTAACGTAAAATCTCATTCACATAATGGTGCTTTTCTTTCGACTAATGATTCTATTATTTTTGCTCAAGACAAGACAGTTTATTGTGGTGTTAACAAACTTGCAAAAAAATTGGAAAATAGAAAACATTATAGTTCTACGGATGTAGACTTTAAATGTTATGATTCCTTACAAAAAGAAAGATGGCAAGTTTATGCATGATACAATAGATATATGATATGTAATCAATTTGAAGGCTTCGGTATTTTGTTCGCATCCGAATGTTGTTTGCCGTTTCGTATTTCCTTGATCGTCTGCTCTTGCATTAATTCTATTGATATATTAGGTGTGTACTGTTCTTTGATAATAGCTTCTTCCCATTCGGAACAAATTAAATTGTTCTCGTATTGTTCTTCTGTTGACGTCTTATATTTGCTGTATTTTGTACTGTAGTTGTTTTGACTAGCTATAGAAAAACGAATATTTTTCCAAATAACATGAGCAATACAACGCTGCATTATGTCCACTTGCTTTTTTAGTATTGTTTTTGACTTCCATTCCTCTCTCTCTCTCCCTTTATATAAGCCTATGATTTAGAACGATAGAAGGAACCTAGCTACGGTCTAAGTGACCTTCGTTTTTACTACCTTGGGAGGTATAGTCATGAAACCGTGTCAAAAACATATATACTAATCAAAATAATTTTACAAAACCATGTATATATGGTCCTTTTTTCTTTCTCTTTTTATGCAGATCGTAATTTAATGTTTGATGAAAATGGATATTTGAATGAGAAAAACAAGAATATATAGATGTATAGCTATAGTCAACTTTTCATGTCAATTATTCATTTTAATCGAGGACATTCTTGACTTCATGATCTGCAGAACTTTTGTAGTACAAACATTTGGATGACATTAAACGTTGAAGCTAAGCGTAATATAGTTGTTATTTTTTTTCTTTCTCTTGAATGATAAGAGAAAGCCAATAAAATGCCTAAGAACGAATGAATCATTATTCTATTGATGATTGACTCTTAAAGGCAAAGCTACTTAATTATTGTTTTCACACGTAGAAGAAATCCAAGTATTTTATTGTTTATATTATGTTGTAAATTGAGATTTCTAGATTGATAATAATTTTATCAAAAAGAAGTATATTCGAAAGTCAAATAAAGGATTTGTTTCATTGAAGTCTATTAATACTACTTCTTCATTGTTAAACTTTGTGCATAGAAAAAATGACAGAAAAACCTATGGGCCTTCATCAAAAGCTCTTTTTTCGGAATTGTCTAGTACTCATAAATATCAAACAAGTCTAGAAACATGTTTTCTGGTAGAAATCAGACTAATCTCATTGAATTTCATATGTGGTGAGTCATTTTCAATGTATATGATAATAGTCCTATTGCGCGAATGTGAATTAGATTCAATTAATTTGAAGAAAGCCTGATTTATTTTCGTTGTAAAGTTATAAGGAAGTTGATGTCATTAAATATTGTCACAAAATTAATCCTAAGTGATGAAGATAGCTATTCATTATGAATACTCGATATCGTCATCACGTATGGTTTTGATAAAAATTCAGTCTATGGAGAAACATAAAAAGGAAGTTTTAATTGGTGTGAAGCTAGCACGAACGAAAGATATGTTAGCTAGAAACTTTTTTACTAAGTATGCCCCGTCCACGAAAACTATACCATTCGACTCAGAATTTGCTAGCTTCACACTGATCGACAATATCGAGATTTTCCCTGACTCACTAATCGGTTTCACTTAACGGTTGCAAGCATCAACCACATGAAAACTATTGTTTTAAACAAGTATCTGTATATATCAATGCTGAAACTCATATAAAATACGGGCCATAAGATCGTATATCAGCTTAGTAACAATACCACTGTCGTGGCAATCAGGATTCCAACAACAACGAAATATCGTAGTAGTCTGACCCTTTGAACTGTTTTTAGCTCAACTATTCAAATGATATCCTTTCGAAATCAGACTGTTCATCTCGTACAGTTATTGCATTATATTAGCATTCCCATCGATGTGATCAAAATACGGTCCTCATAAAATATATGTATTTGGTTTATAAAGATTACACAGATCATAGACTTATGTAAAGTCTCAGTAATTCTTGTGGTCATTGTGGTCAATAAAATTAAATGCATATAACTTATGAAGACCTTATTGAATAAATCCTTAACTATTCATATTTCTTCGAAAGACGATCACAAGTCTTTTCCCATTTATTGGAGAATTTCTCAAAAAAATGTTTCCATCGGAATAATATTTTCATGTCTATTATAGAAAAAATACATCACTATCCAAATAAAACGAATGACAGGAGTAATTCTGTTCGAATCGTAGCGTTTTAGGAATAATTCAAACGATCAGAAATTATGAAAAAGATATATGAATGTATTTTTATATGAATCTGTGGATCAAATAGTATTCAAACATTTCTTCTGTAGAAAAGATGATCAGAAAATAAATCGTTTGTTTGTTTATTTCGCATCACATCGTCGGTTTAAACAAATTTCAAGAATTCTTTCGTCTTATTTTCTTCAATTTTTATCAAACTTCATCACAAAAATTTCACGAGAATCTTCCAACTTCAGTTATATTTTGTCTTTGCCCCTTCTGCACCTTTAAAAATGGTCTTATGGATATTGATTCACCTTTTCTGCATCTTGTGTCTACATAAACCAGTGCAATCTTATCATCATTTTTGTTTTTCTTTTGACTTCTACATAACGACGATCAACATTTTCACAATGGCAACATCAACAAGCAAAGTACAATGTGTTACTTGTGCAAAAGACAAAGGTACAGTTCAATGTCACGGATGTTCACAATCATTCTGTTTCAAACATTTAACTGATCATCGACAACAACTCAGTCAACAATTCGATGAAATTCAAATGACACGAGATCTTCTTCGTCAAACACTCACAGAATATTCCAACAATTCACAAAAACATCCACTCATCAACGAAATCGACCGATGGGAACAACACTCGATCAATCTCATTAGAAAAACAGCCGAAGAAGCGAGACAAAAGATGCAGAAACATACAACTGAGCACTTATCGAAGATGGAGAAGAAACTAAATGACTTAACAAAACAACTGAGAGAAGGTCGAGAAGATGATGACTTTGTGGAAATAGATCTTCAACAATGGAATCAACAACTGACTCAAATCAATGAAGAATTGCTGAAACCAACAAACATCAAAGTGAAACAAAGTTCAACACCGCTGATAACAATGATCAATGTTGAAATAGTTGATGAGGGTGAGGATAAAATACTTCTTTTTCATCGTTCGATGATTCTCTTACAAATCTGAGTTCACATAAAATCATTATTTCGCTTTTTGTAGACATGTCAAATATCCCAAATATCAGCGCAAAGACGAAGTGGATGCAGAATGGGGTGACAGTGGCTGGAGTCCATGGAAAAGGCAACGAACTTAATCAATTAAATAGCCCATACGGCATGTGCATTGATGGGAATCAGACCATCTATGTTGCTGATTATGGTAATCATCGTGTAGTGGAATGGAAGAAAGGTGCGACGACTGGTCAGATAGTGGCTGGTGGAAATGGAGAAGGAAATCAAAATGATCAGTTGCTTGTTCCAACATCTGTTGTCGTGGATGAAAAGACAGATTCGTTGATTATAAGTGATGGCAATAATAGAAGAATAATGCAATGGTCTCGTCAGAATGGCACAAGTGGACAAGCGATTATTTCCAATGTCACATCTTATGGAATAGCAATGGACGGTGAAGGGTATCTCTATGTTTCCGACTTGAATAAGAACGAAGTTCGACGATGGAAGATTGGTGATAAAAGTGCAGGAGAAGTCGTCGCTGGTGGAAATGGCAAAGGAAATCGACTTGATCAACTGAATGTACCTTGTGGTGTGTTTGTAGACAAGAATCAGTCTGTATATGTGGTAGACAATGGTAATCACCGAGTGGTGAAGTGGGCGAGAGACGCGAGAGAAGGTATTGTTGTTGCAGGTGGACAAGGTGAAGGAAGTAGTTTGTCACAACTGCATCATCCTTATGGAGTTGTGGTTGATCAGTTAGGAAGTGTTTATGTTGCAGATCAATATAATCATCGAATCATGCGATGGTGTGTGGGTTCACGAGAAGGAAATGTAATAGTTGGTGGAAATGGACAAGGACAGGGAATAGATCAACTGTGGCATCCATTGAGTGTGTCATTTGACGAAGGAAATAACTTATATGTGACTGATCTTTCTAATAATCGAATCCAGAAGTTTGATGTTGACGTGAAATGAAGGGATGTCGATGAAAAAATGGGACTATAAGAATCATCTGTATCATGTTGTTTATGGTTTCTTTTTGTTGGTTGACAAATAAAAAGTGAAAAACGTTTTTTCTCAGCAATGAGCATAGAATCTGCTGATCAATGTTCTTTCGATTCTGCATTGTTCTATTACAACGGAAGATGAGAATAATTAAGTTGAGCTCGCACAATGTAAATCAATAATGTTCTTCATAGAATTTTGTTATGATTGAATCTAATGAACATTGATGAATGGGACTTCTGCAAACATCAAAATGAAACATCATTGACTTGAGAATGATTGAAAAGTGAAAACAATGGTGTTTCTTTATTGTTTCACTTTCAACAATGTTAAAACTTATGGAAAATGTTGACATAAAGTATTGATTTCGTTTTCAAATTTGTAAAACTAAATCAATTATTTCCGAAATACAATAATATTCCGTTACATGCGATGTTTGTGAACATGTAATTAGGAGTTTATTCATTTGAAAGTCAAAATACTTCCTACAGAAACAAATCTATACAATTCTTCTATAAAATCGAATAAAAATGGATCTTTATCTGAGCAGAAACTTTGAACATCTTTCCAAATCTTTTTCGATTGACTCAACCGAACAGCAAGACGTGCTGTTGAAATATTAAAACACGACCGTGGTGGTGGCATGTCGAATGGTTGTTTCGAAAATTGATTGATGATCGATAATTCTTTGTAGAATTGTTCACATTCATTCAGTTCCTTGTCAATTATTTCATTTGGAACATAAACATTTGCGTATTTTCGAATCTTCTTTCGTAATTCGAAACATTTTTCTCGTGAAAAATGATTTTTCAGCTTTGAATATGAATATTGCCGATATGGCTTATCGAGTGCCGTTGCATCGATTTCCGATCGATCTAAAAGGAAAAGTATTTTTATTTGAAAATATTTGAATCGAGATGATTGTAACCTTCTGTTTCGCCATACGTATCCAAAAGTGAATATTTGAGAAAAGAGACAATCAATGCAATAAGAGTGCCTTCTAATACATTGGATTTCGTTGTTTGTGTTTTCAGCCAAAGTTTGACAAGTGAACACCAAATTTTATAATCGCGATGAACTTTACGCCAATCGATAGATGATTCAAGAGCAAAATCAACACAACTGAGTAAAAAAGTTCTTCTTTTTTTTCCTTCATAGCAAATAAATTCATCTAATGAAACAAGATCATCATTTTGAATATATTCTAATAGATCATAAGTTTTTCCGTGGAAGGTGACAATCCACGAATGAATATTATGATCTTTGACGAAGGAATTATCCCATTTGAGGAGCATATAACACATTGGTATGAGTAAATTCAAATGTGTTGGATGATTTCCCTGCCAACCACGAAGAATTTCTCGATGAGATAGAAAACGAACGATGGCATAGTCGAGTTGACCATTTACATAAAGATCTTCTAAAAATTGAGGAAATTCATTGGAATTGTATGTTACCAATGGTGTTGGTGATGGCGATTCTGTGTAACTTTTCATAATTTGTTCAAATTCCAGTTGATCTTGCGGTAAAATCAATGAAATGATTTTTTTAAATGCTTCACTTTCATCGACATCTTGAATATATCGAAGTAAACCGAATTGACAAGTCAGTCGTTGACGCTTTTCGTCATCTGACTGCGAATCATCTAGCCAACGACGAAATTTTTTCGCATCAGGTAGATCGTTGTTGATTGGGAAATGTTTCTAAAAGAGAACAAATCAAACCTTCTGATTCAATCCCAACGAAATTTCTCACTTCAAGGTCATCAAGACTGATAAAATCATAAGCAATGGTTGTTGCCCACAAAGCAACACATCGTTGAGTCAATTTTTCGAAAACATCTTTCATTTGATAATATTTTCCTTTGAGTGTTGAGAAATCCAAAGTTGGAAGTGGAATATAACCTGTTGGAAGTTCATAAAGATGATAATCCGAATCACGAGCAAGGATATACGCGTGATGTTCTCGTGCCATGCGAACAATCATTGGATCTGCTTCACCTGGCGCAACAAAAACGTCGATATCTAAACTTTTCAGTACTGAACGAAGTTCTTCACGAAGAAGAGTTGGAATTCCATTGGAACTATGGTTGAATTTCACACTACTTTCTCGTTCAGGTTCAGATCTACGACGTTCATGGCGATGAAAAACACCATCAAGGACAACAAGAACGTCTCCACAATGCTCTTTCAATCGTTTTAAACGATCTTGAAACTTTTCCCATAAACCATCGTACGAGAATTGACTGATTGTTTTTCGTTCGACCATACATTTACCTTGATCTTCAGTTTGAGCTTCATAATACATATAATAGAAGAATGAATAGCCATCGACAATGATCTTTTGACCTTTTAAGTTAATCCATTTCGATGTGCCATTATTGACGAAAATATAATCATTTACGAGAGTAGGAAAGAATGAAAAGCACATTGTAATACGAATTTATGTATTAACAGCATCGTTCTCGTGCGGTTTTTATAGTCGGTTCAGAACTGGGGATTTTACTGTGTAAAAACTTTCGAAATTTGCAAATGACGAAGGCAACAGCTGTACATGACTGGAGGAAACAAAAGAAGCTTTTTCTCCGAGCACATAATCATACTGATAAAAGATTTCTTTAATAATTACATGAAGAAACTTGGAAGAAAAAAAAATGTTCTTTAAAAAAACCAGCGACATAAAATACGATTGGGTTAAATAAAAGTATGAATTTCACGTTAGCAACGATAAGAATACTTCACTGATTCATTAAGCAAACATGAAAAACCTCAGTTGTCTTCTTCTTCTTGTAATTCACGTGGTAAAATATTGGAGAATTTTATGTGTTTCTTTTTTTGACAAATTTTAAAAAACATTTTCAATGTTTTTGTTATTCGTTTGAGAATTGAACGTATGAAATCCAAATTCGAACACACGATGGAAAATATTCATCAGGTGAAATTGCAAAACTTGTTGGTAACTGTTGTTTTAACCATTGAATAAGTTCATCAATGAAAATCGATGGATAATATGGATTTGTTTGATCAACTGAAACTTTCGAATGAACATAAAGTGCTCGAAGGTTTTTCATATGATTAATAAGAAAGAGAATCTCCGATCGATTTTCTACGTGAATTAATAAAACTTCACATTGGTTTACTAAAGATGTTTTACATAACTGTTGACAAATATTTTCATTTGCATAGAGATAAATCGATCGTAAATCAAGACGACGAATTGATTCACTTGTGATTTTATCAAGGAAAAACTGACGAGAAAAGTGTTTGGAATATAATCTCAATGAATAAAGATTTGTTGCGCGATCGAATAAACTTTGTAATTGAGATTGAATGGATAAATCGTCGGAAATTTGAATAGAAATCGATCTCAGTTGAGAAATATCAACAGTATTCATCCAAAATGGATTAATAGATGGAAATAAGACATCAATATGATGAATTTTCAACAAGTGAGTTGAATGTGAACATGTAGATTGAAATGGTTTATCCAAATATTGAAAACTCTTCGGGAAAGTACAAGGTAAAGTATAAAGACAAAGTGATTTGTTATAATAATGACATCGAACAAACCATTGATGTTCAATGAGCCAAAATGAAGTGCGGAATGATTCAAGAATTACATCAACTTGATTTTCTTTGTTAAGATTCCATGGTGTATCGAATTCCATCATTAATTCAAAGATTTTCAATTTTGATAGATCATTTCTAATGATCTTCTCCCATCGATATCCATTTATTTCGATATACTCTGTTTGAATTTTCAATTGTTTTAAATTTGGAAAACGTTCCAAAAGTTCATCGAGAAAATCAAATGAAGAAGAATAAACTAAATGAAGACTTTTCAGCGATGAGCCTATGAATGAAAATGGAGAAAAGTTCATATTGAAAGTTAAAACTACGGAAAGATGTCGAAGATGAGGTGTAGAGGTTAATAAACGATCAAGTGAATGAAATTGAGTCAGATTTGAGTGAAGAATTAAATTTTGTATTGAAGATGAAATGTTATTGACGGTGAAATCGATTGAAGCAAGTTTTTCTAATTTGAAATGAGTAAGTTGACGTTGACACCAAATGATATGAAAATAACTCAAACGAAAGTTACAATCGATGATTTCGAGATGTTTCAGATCAGGAAGAAATTTCAATTGTCGTAAAAGATCGTTCATTATATTCATCGACCGAATGTGAATCAAAGAAAGTCGTTTTAATCGATGAAAATCAGGAATTTTCAAATTATAAGAAAGAAACGAAGTTAATTGATAAGGCGTTTCGTCATCATCTGATAAATGCAACGAAATTACTCGATCAGTCATTTCTGGTAAATATTTGCGACAAATTTCATCGAAATCCTGTTTTGTTATCGAACGCAAATCGATATGATGTGATCGATAATGTTGGAAGAGAAGATTATTGAATCGAATGTTCAATTCAGAAAATGAACGAAATAATTCAATACTGTTGAAATAATCGAATAAATCGAGTAATAATTCATTTGCCAATGATTCCAAATTCATTATAAAATCAAACACGTATTTTGGAATGAATAATGAAAAACAAAATATTTTCTTCGTTTTTGTTGACGCGTCACAACGAATACGAATTTCCGTTCGTCGCGTCTATATCTGTTCTTCTATCACAGTCAGGTTTCGACATCTATCGAAGTGTTCTATATGAATTTTTTTGTCACATTTGTGTTCTCTTATCAAAATCTTCTTATCATTTGTATATAACTTGAGATATTTTAACACAGATTTACGAAAAAGATGGGTTGGGTAACACTGTTTACAATACTTGTTTTGATTTTAACACAAATATTCGCTGTGCCATTGAAATCATCGAATAACTGTGGTTATGATGTAACAAAATTCAATATTCATATTGAATATAGTTTTGATGAGTCACATTTTAGTCGTGTAACTTAGGTCAACCTGGCAAATTGAATGTTCATATCGTTGCTCATACACATGATGATGTTGGTTGGTTAAAAACAGTCGATCAATATTATTACGGATGTAAAAATCGACGATAATATTCATTTATTTACTGGCAAATTTCTTTTTCAGCTCGGAGAGAGATTTCGCCAAAAGCTGTTCAATATATTCTTGATTCAGTTATTGAAGCATTGGTCGACAATCCCGATCGTCGATATATTTATGTTGAAATGGCCTTTTTTTGGCGATGGTGGACTGAACAATCAGAAAAAGTGCGAAATATTGTCAAACAACTTGTTAACGAAAGTTCGTAAACAGAACTTATTTGCTTTTGGAATAAATTCATTCGATGCTGTGAAAAGGTCGTTTGGAATTCATTTCCGGTGGTTGGTGTATGAACGATGAAGCAACAACACATTACAATTCAATCATTGATCAACATAGTTTAGGTGCAGAATTTTTACAAGAGACTTTTGGCGAATGTGCGAGACCGAAAATCGCGTGGCAGATCGATCCATTCGGACATTCTAGAGAAGTTGGCTCCCTCTTTGCACAGGTGATTTTCAATTTCGAAGAGTTTTTCTAGGAAAGGAATGTTCGTTTAGATGGGTTTCGATGGAATGTTTCTCGGACGTGCTGATTATCAAGATCAAATACATCGAGGATTTGAAAAGAAGTTAGAAATGATCTGGAAAGCAAGTGCCAATCTAGGTTTGTCTCTTTTGTAATTGTCAACAATGGATTAGCGGTAATTTTACATAGATCGTCAAAGTTGGCTGTTTGCGGGGATTCTTCCATATGGTTATGGATCACCATTTACATTTTGTTACGATTCTCAATGTTCTGATCCACCGATAATGGTTTGTTGGATTATCGTTTCATCAGAATTCAGTCTGATGAATTTAATCGTTTCAGGATGATAAAAATTTAAAGGATTACAATGTACCAGAACGAGTTTTAGCATTCATTGCCGAAGCTTATGCTCTAGTTGGTCATTGAAAAATTCTTTTTCTCCAAACTTCGTTTTTTTCCTCATTCTAGTCGAAAATCTATGCGACGAATCATTTGATAATGACCATGGGCGGTGATTTTCAAGATAAAAATGCTCATGAGAAATTTAAAAACTTAGATAAATTGATTCATTACGTTAATCTTGAACAAAACAATGGCAGTGACATCAATGTGTTCTATTCCACACCGTCATGTTATTTATACGCGTTGAATAAAGCAGGAAAAACTTGGACAACGAAAAGTGATGATTTCTTTCCCTATGCGATGGTTCCCGCGTCATATTGGACTGGTTATTATACATCAAGACCTGCTTTGAAGTTTTATGAACGTTATGCGAATAATATTCTTCAAGTAACTCGTCAACTGAATGGATTTGCACAGACAAATTCACGCGAAACTATCTTTGTTTTGAGTAAGACGAATGAAAAGTGATTTTGTCGAATTTATTCATTGAGAAGAATAGGTGAAGCATTGGGATTGGCTCAACATCATGATGCAGTTAGTGGAACGGAAAAACAACATGTCGCCAATGACTATGCTCAACGATTAGCAGATGGAATCGATCGAGTTATGGTACATTTAACAAAGTTTCAACAATTTATTTGAGATCAATTTTATTTAGGATGTGATTAACAATGCTTATGAAAGATTATTACCGAAAAACAATCGAACAGCATCAACATCTCAACAGTTTCTTTGTTCATATTTGAATATAAGTGCATGTCTTCCGATTGAAGGACAAGATCATGTATGTACAAAGAGGAAGACTTTCGAAATAATCTGAATTGTGTTTGTACAGTTCACATTGACTTTGTGGAATCCAACAATTCATCCGGTCATTGTTTATCCTCGTGTACCTGTAACTCGACAATATTCGATTCGCGATCCACGAGGAAATCTTGTTGTCGCTGAAGTAAAACAATGGCGATTACACATTGAAAAGTCAATTTCATTTTTGTCTGATAGTATTTTCCAATTCCGGAAACGATTCAAAATCTTCCTGGTCGAATGAGCTCTGCGCAAAATCAATATTTATTTCAAGTGTCACTGCCAGCACTTGGTTTTAATACGTATTATTTTGAAGCTAAAGCACAGAATACAAAGACTGACGAGAGAATGGAACATGAAAAAGTAAAAACAACCGTGAACGAAGCATGTGTCCTACAAAACGAAGTAAGATCGCACTTTTTAATTCCAATTCCAATGAATCACTTGGCTGTTTCAGCATTTACGTGTGGAATTCAATAGTTTTGGGGAACTGAAGGAAATCGCCAATTTAGATAAGAATTTAGTTGTTTCTTTCAGTGAACAAGGTTTCTATTGGTATGCAAGTGAGTTCTCTTATAAGAAATGATTCGTTATCTCATGTGTTATCTGCCAGGCTACACAGGAAATAAAACAGCTCCAGTAATACCCTCTTCGGGTGCCTATATCTTTCATCCATTATTGCCAGAACCTGCACCTGTCAGTCTTATCCGAAGAATGTAAGTCATCAGATTGAAATGAATGAATATTTCAATTGAAAAATGTTCATAGAAATTGTACGAAGACAAGTACAGTTCAAAAAGCATCGATCATTTTCAACGATTGGGTCAGTGAAGAATTCAATCTTTATAATGGTTCATCATCACTTGAAGTTGAATGGATCGTTGGACCAATTCCAATTGATGATAATATTGGAAAAGAAATCATTGTTCGTTACAATACAAATATAAAAAGTACAAAGAAATATTATACCGATGCGAATGGACGAGAAGTTTTGGAACGTATTCGTGATTATCGACCAACATGGCATCATATTGTTGACGAACCGATTAGTAGCAATTATTATCCAATCAACAGTCGAATTTGGATTAAAGATGATGATCGACAATTTACGATTTTGACTGGTAAAATCGAGTTTTTGATTTTTTGAAAAGCGATTTTCCGCTTAATTATTTTTCTTAGATCGATCGGAAGGCGGTGGAAGCATGTGGGATGGTTCAGTTGAAATTATGATTCATCGTCGAATACTGCAGGATGATTCTCTGGGCGTTGGTGAAGCTCTAAATGAAACTGCATACGGCAAAGGTCTTGCTATCACGGGAAAACATATTCTCTCTGTTGATCGTCCATCCGATAGTGCTCAATTTCATCGAATCATCGCTCAACAATTCTACATGCGTCCTTTAGCAACCTTTTCTGTGCCAAATACAACAACTTACACAAACTATTCGAATATCTACCGTCAAACTTGGTCAGCGCTCTCTGATTCGATGCCAATGAATGTTCATTTGTTGACATTTGATCAATTAAATCCAAAACAATATCTCGTCCGCGTTGAACATTATTTTGAATTGAATGAAGATGAAATTTATTCGAAAGCAGTGACAATTGATATTCAAACATTGTTTCAAAGCATTGGAACGATTAGTGACATGATTGAGTTGATTTTAACTGCAAATTTACCAGTATCGGATCTACATCGACTCGAATGGATGACCAATGATCAGCAGTCGTCAAAAGTTCATGTTTCACAACAATATTTGTCGAATGTGACAACAATTACACTCAATCCCATGCAAATTCGAACATTTCAAATTACTATCGCTTGAAAATATCGATTATGACAAGAAGACCACTTTTTAAAACGTTGTGTAATATGTGTTTTTAATCAGAGCGAACCAGGTATCATAGAGTAATAAAAAGTGTATTTGAAAAAAAGAACAGATGCGTAATTCTCATTGTGGGCCGAATATAGACACCGACAGTTTTCGTCTTTCCCACTATCAGCACTGTGTTTCTATATATACAATTGATCGAATGATAGAAGTAATAAAAGATGTCTATGTACGTTAGCCTAATCGTTTTTGTGACCATCATAGTTCTGGGCAAAAATGTTCATGCTGCCGAGAAGATGCCGTATACTATCGAACGCGTTCCTCCAATCGATGAAAGAAATGATGTGGGTCCGGAGATTTGTCGAGAATGTATCAAGGAATCGGTTAGTGCGATTAATGTTTTACTCAATCTGATACTCGATGAAGGTATTATTGGAAGTTGTGGTGATCTCTGTGGTGCTTTGGCCAATAAAACAAGCTCGAAAGGACTCGGTGATGTTTGCCTAGTCGTATGCAACGTTGTGGGTATTGGTGAATTCATTAGATTGCTTGAACATACCGATCTAGATCCGATTTGGTACTGTCAAATTGCAGATCTATGTCCAAGTAAGTCAAACCGATGTGCTCTACACTGATAATTTGAATTTTCTAGTCAATGATCATGGTGATGCTAAATTTGTCTATTTTCACATGATTCCACCAACAGGTCGCGTAGGAACAGAATTCATCATTGATTGTTCATTTACATCAAAGAATGGCACAGGACCGGGCATGCTTAGTATTACTATTGTTACACCTCAAAATCAATCAGCAAGCAATGATTTTCTACTGGATGCTAAGAAACCTGGTATTTATGATCAAAGAATTGCTGTGAAAACTTTCGACAGAGATTGTAATTCTCCAACTGGTAAGTATTCTTTAATATTTTATTTTCTTCGATTTCTGTTTTCTTAAATAGATTCATGCAATGGTTTTCCCACTGGTACTTACAATGTAACAGCGTATCTTTGTGACGGAGAATGTGGCTCGCATCATCCTCATTCATCTATCTACGATGTTGGACACACTTCTTTCGTAGTTACTCCATAGTCTTTTTCATTTTATTAATAAACCATTTGTAATTCTGGCAAAAGCTGTTACAACAACGTCTGTTAAAGTTTCAACACAATATAAAAACGAGTCAGCACTTTCCGTCTTATTGTTCAGATCCGTTGAACAACATCCGGCATAGACGGAGCTGATTGTCACATTTTTCGCTGAATAAGTTTTATTTCAATCGCGTGCTTTCAAACGAGCGAGAATGGTAACACCTAACTTGATGCGGAATAATAAATTAAGTAAAGATCTTGAAATTCAATCGGACCGAAATCAACTGTTTCGGAAATTTTTCCTTCTTCGACTACTTTTAGTAAACTAAAAAAACAAACAGACATGCTCACTTATTGTCTTTTTGTGCTGACTTACGGTAAAAATAATATTACTGCTGGTACGTTTGGATCTAGAAATTTGCTTTTTAGTTCTTGAAAACAATGCGTTATTGAAAACCGTGCAGTTTCATTCACTACTAACATTAACAATTCGTCCACCATATTTCTTGTCAATTCGTTGCTTTATCTGATTGATACTTGCTTTCGATGATGCGTTGACTCGAAGTACTTTCGCATTCAAAGATGAGCCAAGTTGAGCTACAGCCTCTTCGCCACGCTTTTGATCATGACTACCAAGCAAAATGAAATCGTCTGAATGATTTATTGCCGCGAGCTTTGCGCAACTTTGAATCCAATGCCTTCGTTAGCTCCACTAACTAAAAACACTCATTTAGAAACCATCTGTGCTTTTCTTTCCGCTGAACAACGCGATTAAATGAAAGGATACGCGTACTTACGCGCCTTTATATACAACCGAGAAAAAGAAAGGGAAAGAATAACTGCCGGTACTTTTATCATGAATGCTATGTTTCTTTACCTCGACAGATTCTTTTTTTTCAAACAAAGCTACTCAGGTCGACCATTCCAGCGAATGGATCGTTGAAATCTGAGTCGGTTCCGGTACAGCTCTTCTCGATTCCAGCAAGTTCCGGCAGGTTCCTTGCCGCCAGATTCTGGCCGGAATTGCACAGGAAATATCCGATCAGTTCCTGACCGTTTCCAGCTCGAAGTTTGCAGGGAAATGACTGAAACCTAGGTTCGAACTTCCGGCGGCAAGGAAATGGTTGGAAAACGAACCTAACCGGCCGTGCCATAATAACCTGGGTATTTTACCTACCACTCTAAGTTCCAAACATAAAAAAGAAGAGATTATAACAGATCAATGCATTAATTAGATCAATAGCTTAAAAGGAAGATGCGTATTTTAAGAACGAAGATAAATGTAGATATTTCGTCGTCTGTGATATACTTCTTAAACCCGAATGACAATGTTGGCAAAACCGCATCAAGGATCAATCGAATTGCTTTGCTTAGAACTATTTGTTGTCCAGATTAATACATAAATTATCAAAGATGGTCTGATGACGTAAGGAATGCAGAACACGATACTGTCTAACATATTCTGAACAAATAGAACTATGACTTATTTAATCAATTTTACCACGATTCGTTATTCTAATTGAAACTTTGTATTTACCATTGATCGACTCCCCCTCCTGTCTATGGATAATCAATCTAACACAAAGCCACGCAATACAGAAAGATTCAGTCGTTGCCGGCTCTGCGACCTTCACCCGCGGTGATCAAATCTTCATACAAGCAATATGTGATAAGACATCCAATAAGCTCACGAGAATGATCATTTCAAGTTGTATATACTCCAAGCATACTATGGGTATTGCTTTCGTAACAAAATTATTTTACTGAAATGAGATAGGTTTTCGAAACAGAATCATCCACCCATTTGTAAATGCTTTAGAAGATGAAGCAAATAATAATAATGGGACCCATTCAAATTATACCAGTCCTCATTATTCATTGTAAAGATATATTTAGCCCTTCGTTTACATGGCCATAATTGGTGAAGTTTTAGTGATAAGCTTGTGCGCTCTACCACGTAGCAAACATACATCTAATAAAATTATCATTTCTGTAATGGAATCCAGTGGATTTTTCCTCAGAAGATGGTATGGTGTTTATCTCTTGTGCCATTATCTGATGAGTGAAACGTTTCGTAAATTCTTGTCTTTCCATTTGTCTGTTCTTTTTTGTCATTTTTGTATTCTCTGTGTAAATTGTAAGAAGGCTTAGGTTATTAAAATGTGAAAGAAAAAATCTAGTTGAATTCTGTTTTTTTTTTATTATGAAGGGTCGACACCAATCTAGTAAATTTATCTTATTCTGTTTGTTGGCGTCAAAGTGGATCTATAGTTTATACGCAACGATATAATTATAGTAAGGATTAGGGTGTGAGAGGGTGAGAGTGATTTAAATGGGGATAATCGACCGGGTCTCGCAATCGCAAACTTCGATACGAATAGTTTCAGTATTCTTATTAATATGTGTTCTTAATATTGTATGTTTTCATGTTCTTTTCTTAAAAATTTTCAAACCCTTTGTTTAACTGTTTTTGCTGTTGTCAAATCAAAGCGAGCACTACGGCAACAGGCTACTTTTACAAAAAAGAATGACGCACAACGATGCGTATCAGCACCATTGAGTTACGACGACGCAAGATTTTTACTATATTGAAATACGTTTGCAGATCAAAATATTAATTAATAGCTTAAACGAATATTCTCACGGCGCCATTAAGATAATTGTGCGGTGTACTGTATATATCTAATTATCATTTAACAAACTAGTGGCAGATCGAGATTTTAAATTATTCAACTAGATCATATAATTTATTGACACGTAAAAACTTTTTAAGTCCTAGTTACTCGAACATTCGAACAAAAAAAGATCAAATAGAATTAACGTTCAATATTGAAGTTATCCCTTCGATGATAGACATTTTCTTATATGAACGTATAGAAAATCTATACGATCGAAAGGAAATATTCAAAATTGTGACATTATACATTTACAATAGGAAAATCTTTGAAAAGTATGAAAGTCATTTTCTTCTGATGTATTTCGAAAAAACTGATGCTATTAACGATGGATTTAGTTCTCGTTTCAGCAACTAAGTATACAATTTTACTAAGATATAGCTCGAATTGGAGGCATATGCTGAATATTCGTATAAGTGATGTATTATGGCACCGGTAAAATACTTTTTTGTGTACGATCTGGCAAAATACCAAGTTTGTCTCTTAGCAATTGGCGTTCGTGTTCGACGACTTAATTCTGCACAACAAAATGTGGCCTCCACAGCATTGATTTCTTCAAATTTGAGAGGTTGATTGTATACGGTAATAGAATATCCTAATGTGAGAACAAGTGTCTTATTGTACTCCGAATCAATCCAAATGTATCGCTTTAAGTAAGAAAAATTAGTACTTCGATAAGCTTGATAAAATCGAGCTACGATATCTTCTTTATCTTCACTGACCCATGCAGGTACTGGTGACCACCAAGAGAACATATGGTGAAGAGTAACTAAACCCTGAATTCCACTTTCAAAGTAGCCTGTCGCATCTCCACGTATGTCCATTTGATGAAACCTTGTATTCCGTAACAATTGTACTCTGGTTACTTCAGTTACACATTTTCCAAGCATCATATCACCCCCAAACAATGATCTATATTTGTTACAATCAGATATATTACGAACTAGATTCTGCACAAGAGGCTGGCTAAATGCAATACCACCTCCACCATAGGCAAAATATCGACCAAATGTTTTGACTGCGGCAAGATTATCACTATGATCACCTAGATAGATTGGTTTTTTGTAGTTGTAATTATTTAAAACTTGAAGTAGATGTGGAATAAACCATAAAGTATCGTCATCGCCTATTAACAGCCATTTAACTTTCTTCTCTGTATAATTGCCGCTTTCATTAGGTACCAGGCTCCATGTTCGATTTACTAAATCGAAAAATCGTTCTTCATATCTTTCTGTGAAAGTTATATCGATGAAACAAGGAATTCGTTCCATTTCAAAAAGTTTTTGTACGGTTTCAAGCTTGTTTCTTTCTGTTTGATGAAACATAACTAAACACTGGATACCTGCGTCACGAGTCCAAAATCGTAAACTGCGAATGAGATGAACTAGGCGATCGACAGTGGTGGTAATGCCAAAAATTAAATCGTCCGTAGTGTAGCTATAGAATTGACGTTTAGTGGACAGTAGTGGAATATCTAACTTTGAGATATCCGCGACTAAAGTATAGTTTTTCGTGAAAGAAGCATTTCGAACGATAGTGTGCTTATATAGAAAGATGTCCTTTGTCGATAACTTCAGCATTTTCACGGTACGCCAATTCCTCTGCTGCATATTCGGCAGGTTTCGGGTAAGTAGTCTGTTCGTTATGTTCTTTTCGGTATCTGGTAGCTCGTTGTCAGGTTGCATCAGTTTTATGCCAGTTTTTGAGCAGATCGAAAACAAAAGAGCGCCACTTATGAGAAGTAAACTGATCAGTCTTATATGCCTTCTTAAATATCTAATATTAATCCGAACTCTCCAAGAAGCGCCGGAGCGAACTTTTACATTAGGTATGTGACTGTGTGAATAATACATGAGCACTTGAAGTTTCCAATAAAATAATTTGTACAGCTAAAATGAAAGAAATAGATGTAACGTTGAAACTGATAGCAAGGATATCGAACGCGATACTATCGATAAAGAACAGCATATTACAACAATAACTTCGATAGATCGTTTGTGGGAAGCGAAACTATGAATGGCAAATGTTTTCATGACATAAAAATATGAAATATCTATATCAATAGGTATCCATTATACAGTTGATGACTATTACGTACAAAGTCTTAGATTTTAGAATTTCGTCTTTTCATTCCATAAAATTTTGGATCTAGTTCTATTTAAAAAAAATCTTTCGACTAAAATACTTATAATTACAAAGTCTACTAGCATTGAAAATTTCATCAATGAACGATGCCGTAGAGCCGCAATGTACATATCCGCCTGCCTGTTCTTCAGAAGATACTTAAGTCTATAAACTAAACATATGAATAGATTTTTCTTTTATTATCCCGAACCGTTTGCAAACAAAACATGTCGAACCAAAAGCTCATAATCGAAAAATTAAACTTTTCACAAAAATGAAAAGATCTCTATAGATGCGTTCATAAGTTCAACTTTCTAAGAGAAAGCATTCTTTTCTTTCATTAAAAGATTATTTATATTCATGACCGACTGGAAAGTCCAAAATGGGTACAAATTGCAACTTTGCACGGAACAAACCTCTGCTGGTTTCATCGAAATTATTATTGCAATTTTCGATTTTTAAATGATTTGAAGATCTTTTTGTAACAGCGAAAATTTGTTGATAAGTTTAATAGAGTACTGATTGCTTTCAGTGTTTTGGCATGTTGAAGTTGTGATAAAAGTCAAATCATACTAATTTGACTGTCTTCTTGAATAGTATTACTCAAAAAATGTACACATATATTCGAAGAAAAGATCTCTATAAATACGTTGTTTCAATGAACTTTTATTTGGCTCTGCCTGTATTTTACCGAGCAAGTCTACAATTCTTAGATTCGTTTCCCGCCTTTGTATGTGGCATGATTGTGTCTTCTTGGCAATATTATCTTAAGACAGAAGAATGTCCGTTGTGAGTCAACTTTTGCATGGATATAATCATCTTTTAACTCATATGTAACTAAAATAGCATGACAAAGGTTTTTCTTCTATTCCTCTTCTAACATCTTATCATAAATGATATGTTTAGTAAAAAAAAAGGGAGTATAAATCAGCAAGGCTCATAATGGTTCTAAGTGTTTTTCTCGTTAAGTATTTGTAAAAATTGGTATAACTCTTTGGCTCATTTTCGTGGTTTCTGGATAGTAATCTGCAAGAATTTTGCTTCATGAGTTTACTCTTGAAGTACGTCGACGTACCTGTGTTGGATGCAATTTATAAGATATGTCCACATGACTATAGGCTTTAAAAAATCCCTTATTGGAAAACTTTGAACTCTTCTAATAGGCGATGTTAATCAATCATCTTACAACACCTAACAATATACAGTTTACCTTAAATTCTCAGCATTCCTATGCAACTTTTCATAATTGTGACATGCCACTAATGAAGCAACCCCAATGATCGTTCAATAGTTCTCATTCATTTTGAATTAACCTTGCAGATGAAAAACTAGCTGGACTTTTCAAATCACCATTTGTAGTAAGTGCACAAAAAATACAGAAGATTCTTCATGTTTTTTGGCATACTCCTAGTTTCAATGGAATCTTCTATCGATACTTTATAACTTTGGTCAATAACAAACCCTAGTGAACATTCGTTACAAGTAAATTAGATCAAATTAGCGTATGTTAATGGACTTTTCTGTGTTACTTTCTATGGCAGAGTTAGACAACGATGTTGCCTCTAATTCTGAATCGGAACAGAGATCAAAAAAGGTTGAAAGCATTATGATGCCAGATGGCGTTACAACTGATTTAGCTTTTGATAGATGAGATCCTTTGCAGCGGTCTTAGGGTAATTGAGGGCAGGTTCCTAACATTTTTATTTGTCAAACGACTCTATGACTGTCCAGATAACGTGGAGAGTGAGACATTGCGTAAATCGTTGTCATAGTCTAATATTACATATTTACATAATACGCAATTTTCGCAATAAAAAGAAATTGTCATACGCACAAAACAATCGGAGACACGATTTAGATCAAAACTTTTTGAAGATGACTTCGAATATGGATGTATGTTTCAAAACTTCTTAATCAGTTGTATAGAATGAATACAAAGTGCCGAAAGGAAAGTTAGCTTGATGCCTTCTAAAATGTCTTTGATATAAAAGAAAACGCGAAAAAATAAAATTTTTTCTGCGTGATAACCGACAAGGTAAAATGAATTCGTAGTAGAGACTTCTCTGTGAGCAATTCATATAAGAATTCGAAAAACATGCCCCTGAAAATAAGATCTCACCGGAAAACACAAAACTCTGTGGAACTCACCAATCTGATTCGTGAAATCACAAACGAAATATGTAATATTATATATGTATGTGAAGAGCTGATACTGCGAAACAATTTAGTTTGACTAATGATAGCGGAAAATATTTTCCTTCGGAACAATGTGTTGTTCCGTCTTTTATTCCTAGATATGACTTATGAAGGAGAAAGAGAAATGCACGTATATGCATGAAATCATGCGTATTATTCACTGAACTGTTAAGTACAATTATGATTCATCAATCGGAAAATTTTATTAATGGCGAAAACATCGGAACTAGTAAGTGTACACATAATTTTTTTCCGTCTTTTCAGTTCAAACAGAATGTGTACAGGTTGAAAGGTAAGAAGCGTGTTTATGTCTTGAGTGTTTTGGAGAATGGATGTCTACATCATTTGAAATGATAAATACATTGAAATTCTTGATTGATATTGAACTATCAATGAATAAAACAAAAGTTATATAAGATTTCGTTAAATCATTTTATTTTCATAAGATGACAAAGTAAGAGTCAAATTAGGGATGCACCACAATTCTAGAATTGATTTAGTTTAGAAATGTCCATAGATATTTTGTATTCTTTTATGTACAGAATTTATCAAAATTATAAACCTCTCTGTGATTCGCAAAAATTGAATCTATTTTCAAAATAGATCTCATTCTTAAAATCATGTGATTATTAAATACGTGAATCTGTACGACACATATATAATATAACTTTATTTTTGAATAAAGATATAAAAACATTAACCAACAATAAATTCTCCATTATTTTCGACAACTTTAGCCCATTTAGTTGGGAATATTTCAATTTGATGTTTGTAATTCGAACAAAGGAGTGAGACCGTCTTGTACCTCGTAAAAGTCTTCACAGTGTTCGTTTCTTATATGGTAACGAAGGCATCGGAATAAAGGATCATATTCATCTTAAAAAAACATGTAAACATTCATACGCAATAAAGTCACAGAAACCTTCGAAAAATCAATTCATCGAGTACTTCTTTCTTAGAGAAAAACCTTTTTTTTCTTTTTATCCAGCATTTTCTTTCTCTCTCACCCTGTTTGTTTTTACAATACACAATGCAAATGTTCCGAGTTGGTCTCTACTTTAAAATAGATTCTGTTTTTTTCTGTCGGGAAAACTTTTCTTCTCGTATAAAAAAAACTAAAATCTTTTTTTCTGAAAAGAACTATTCAACGTTTCATACATTTTTCTTGATTCACACCACATTTTATGAACCAAAATATAAGTGATGTATCTTTAAAATCATTCAAAAATTTCATCTTTTTTCTTTTCATAAAATACAATTACTAATTCTATTCATTCTCTCTAAAACATAAATATAGATTTTAAATAGAATAGTTCTGTTTCTATAGATTCCAATTTCATCTTATTTCCCTACTTAATTGTTCAATATTATAAATCAAAATAAACATGAATTTTGGAAAGATTATTTTTGCATTTTTCATGTTAAATTTGATTTTCTGCGTCAGTTTCTCTGATGCTGGTCTCCTTGGAGCAGCAATTGCGCTATGCGGTGGTTATGGTGCTTGTCAAACAGCTTGTAATACAATGTGGGTAGCATGTTATGCTGCTGCTGGTCTTGTAGCTGGAGCTGCAACTGGTGGTCAGTAAAAGAATTTTAATATTACAACGCCATTTTATATGTTTTTGACACTCGTTTTAGGTGCAACAATTTCCGCGGCGGCACTTGCATGTAATGCATTACAAGGAACTTGTATGGCCTCATGTGCTGTATCGTTTTTAGCCGCCTAAAAAAATTCCGATAGAAATCCGAACATTGAAAAATACAATTTAATTGCACTTGGCTATATTATCCTCCCTGACAACACTTTATATTCCTATCATGTCATTCAGTAGTTTCTTTTTATTCGACCGATAATTCTAATTTAATTAGTTTTCATCTATTAAGATAAACACACAGCGTTTTGTGATTTTTTAGTGCAGAATGATTCTTGGATTTGATTTGTGTTTTGATACGATCAGTGAATTTATTTGAGTGGAAGCAGCATCGTCATAATAAATCGAATGTCAGTATACTACTGCTTTTTTTTCTCATTTTTAACCTTTTACAATACGCACATTTATTGAAAATACTGGTCAATGCAGACTGCTTCTTCTTTGTTTGCAATACTCTCATCGAAAACGTGTAAATACTTAAGAAATCTTTCTTCAGTGATGAATTGAATGTATTATATACCGATATGTCGAAGTCCAATCTTTCTCATTAAGAAAAGAAAGATTCAAAGTGATACGATGAATAAAATTATTCATAATACAATACTCGAGATATTCAAGGTGAAAAGTCGTATAAGTAATTTTACTATTTAATTATATTATTATCATAATATCAACATTGATGACGAGAAAAGATGAAGAGGTGACAAAGTTTAGATTACCTGTTTGTTTGTCTCTTTTACCTTGCAATATACGTTTATCTCTACATTTTAAATATTCAAATTTTAACGAAAACAAGAAAAGAATATGTCAAATATGAATTCAATGTTGGTAACTTCAGAACATCTAAAACAATTCGATGAACATGGGTAGAGATATTCATTTTTATATCACAAAGTGAACTAAATAGTTTTCTCTTTTTCAGTTATTTTATTCTTCCATCGATTATTTCACAAGAACATCTTCACATGATGAATGAAATTATTCAACGTGCAATTGCGAAACGTGATGAAGATCTAAAGAATGAAGTTAACAAAGATGGACTCATTCAATGTTCAACAGATGGAAAATATTTCTTCTTCATGCACGAAGATCATGAACCAGAAATGAAGAAAATCATCTTCAGTTCATATATGGAACAAATTACAAAAGGTTTTTCATAAAGAACTATATTTATTAAGAAAATCTTCTGTATATTTGATTGATTTGTAGCGATATTGGGTGAAAAAGTATATTACACTCATTCAGAAATTGTTGTTAAACGTGGAGAAGGAGAAAAAAGAGATTTTGGCGAAAGAACAAAATTTAGTTGGCATCAAGATAGTGGTTATGTTCCTTATAAACATACACCTTATCTAAGTTGTTGGTGTGCATTAACTGAAATGACATCAACGAATGGAACTATTTCTGTTTTACCTGTTGAAAGAAATCCACCCGAAGATAAACATCATCATATTAATTGGTCAGGCAAACCACGACCTTCTGCTCACATTGAATTTCCTTGTTATCAACATCGAAAAGACGAATCAAGTCCGGATCTAATTGGATATTTTGGAACTGATCGAGGTGTCGAAGTGACATGTCCTGCAGGAAGTATTGTGGTTTTTTCTAGTTTAACATTACATTGTTCATCAGCGAATCGTAGTAACGCTCTTCGTTCAGCCTACAACATTCAATACGCACCAGTACCACTAATGAGTGAAGATAATCAATCATTCCGACATAAAGCTGATCCATTTATCGTTCAATCGGAAACTATTGACGAAACCAATCAGTAACATCCGGAGAGAAACACAAACTCTTTGTTGACATACAGTGTCATCTATCAGTTTTTACGAAAAAGATATAAAGTAATACTTTTGTGTGAGACTAAAATACTCATGTCAGCAAATCATCGATATATCAATCCACGTGTATAATCAAAATATAAAAACAAATCGTATTGTGTTCGCGATACCTTAATCATATCGCAAAATATCTTATTAATCTCGAGGGTGTGAGGGGTATGGTGCATGTCGAGGCGAATATACATGTTGATGAGAGTGTTGTACGTGTGGGTGAAACTTGGAAACAGCAGGGTTACTCGGATCGTGTACTGATGGTCAGAACGGTTGGTAAATGCCATGTGAAGCTGTCCTAATCGTTTTCTTCGATCTGCAAAAGTATCGCTTCCCTAGAATATCTCAGGGTATTGCGATGATACCCCAGGGTATTTTCTCGTTATCCCATGAGCACCCTGTGAATTTTCTTCAACAATAATGCTCAACATATCTTCAAGATTTCGGAATCCTTGAAAGCCTGTCAAATCTAACCACTTAATCAACTTCAACGGTTAAATAACACACATTTATTCGCTTTTTTAGCTGAATACCCAAGCATCCTGACTTTCCTCAACAACTGCATTGAGAAACTCCGTCAACATGCACATTCCTTCCGCGCCGCTGAGGTCAATGGATTAATGGGCGCTCACGTGTTCAGCTATGACCTGTCAATTCTTCAACGACTTCGCACAAATATAAGCGACACAGAAAGCCAACTCAATGTAGACGATTCACAAATGTGCAATCTGTAGTGGCTGCTCACAGCAGTAGTAACATCCATGTATGTTTTTTATATCGCTCTCATCAAAGAAGAATAAACAAGAACGAAGCGTACACGAAAACGTATGACATGTTTCCATAAGTCGAGTAGACGCTTAGAAAAAAAGTGATTGTATAATTTAATAAACATCTCGAAAATCATTCAAACAAGCTGAGGAGAAAAGGAGCGAGATATGGTCCGCCTAAAAAACACTTCGAAGCAGAGACGAAGAAGTATAATCAACGTCTTCTTGTCTCGCCTCATCCGGACTGATGTTTCAACGAAATGTTCGATTCTTCTCGTGCACATCATTTGAAATCGAACTAAACTCATATGACATCATCACAACAGACGATCTCATTGAAGCTTTTCTTCAACGCGTTCCTTCTCGGTCATCTATTTGACAATTCAGCTGACAAGTAGTAAATGGATTTGTCGATCACAATCGTATTCACGCGAAAGAGAATGTATAATATGGTTGTCGTTCAATTCTTTCATGTCTCAAATGAAAAGTGGCACATCTTTCTTCTTCGTCCGCCACGATCATAGTTCATCTCGACGCATTGGACAGTCCACGCAACGTCATTAATTCAACTCAATTTCCTTCCGTGCGCACTCGATTGTCAGATGAGCACTTACCGCTTTGAATCTTTGCCACCTGAGATCTGGCTGCATATCTTTGATTATCTTTCATCTTTCGACTTGTTCCACGCTTTTGCTGACATCAACAATGCCCGTGCTCAAGACGTCATGTTCTCTCGACCTTTGGTGCTCAACGCCAGAGCAATGTCATATGCGAAAATGAGACAGATTTTCAGCACACCCCGCTACCTCATCCTTTTACGCATGGTCACTCTTGATAACTCGTCGACTTCTCAGGCATTCTATACTTACTGGACAAGAACGATTTCTCCGATTTACATTACACCGAACATCGAGCGACTGATAATCCACGAAGCAGAATACTATATGTATACTACCATCGATGATCTTCTCAAACCTCTGTCCATTGGCAATAGCTTGCGATGCATCCATCTACTCTTTATATCTTGTGATATGTGTTACATGTCTTTTCTCAAAGAATTGATCCGATCGGCAACGTCGTTTCATACGATGATACTCGAAGTGGAACAAGGTATGCGAGACCACTCATTTTGTTGAGCAACGATGCTCGAGTTGTTCAATCTCCATACGAATTCTCTGCGCTCATTTATTTAGACAGCAACCGGGTGGAAGGGTCAGAATGGTACGACATAAAGAATATTCGTTGGCCACGTACCGTTCGACTAACTATTAGTGTACGGTATCCGTTTGAGATTCTTTTTCTGCTGAAGAAGAAGGCTATGCCTTTGCTCGAATATTTGGATGTGATGATCGAGGAGGAACACACTGACTCTCATCGGTACGGGAGAAAATCACAAGCAGTCCGGTTTTGTGTCAACGACGTTCATAGAATGGTCAATAGTAGTCACCTACGAACTCTCGTCGTGCGCCATTTGGCTCTTGATCAAGTAACCATGCTCCTTCAGCATCTGGATCTGCCCGTGCTCAACAAGCTGACGCTCGTGAACATTTTCGATGACAGTACGTGAGTGAAAGTCGGAGAGAGTTGTGCTCGAAATGCTGCACATTTGTCGTTGAAGTGTTGCAGACTGTGAATATTATCTTTGTTTTTGTAGCGCTAACACATTGTGAAGAATTTCGTCGCGTTTTCAACCGTGATCGTCTTCCGGCGTTGAAAACACTGCACTTCCTTCTTCGCTTTCCTGCTCATCTGCATGATACATTCCAAGCGACGGTCTTGAACACATTTGATGGCTTATGGCCCTTCGGTCAAGTGGCTTTACATCTGGATGAATATCTTGTCATCAGCAGATTCGATAAAGAAGTAACAAAAACAGTGCTTCTCTTCTATACGCTTCCATTAGACACGCTGTTGCGCTATACGCGTACTGTGCACAATCACTCGTTTGTCGAATATTCGACTGGCATAAGACAACGATCTTTGAAATGGAGATGCAATCAAACTGATAGTGCGAGTCAGGTGACAAGCACTCTGAACAAATTGGCTTCCGGACAGATCAGTACACTTCATTTCTCTTTCGACAAAATCAAGGTTGATAGACAGAAGTATATTTGATATCGTTAATGAACTTTTGTTGTTTCAGACGTTATTCACAATGGACAAATTTTGTCCTGAGCAATGCTTTCCTCGTTTACGCTCTGTGATTTTTCATTTCGAACCTGATTTTCGCCACGAATCTGCACGTTTTCATCTGGTGGATCAGATTCTACACAGCTCGCCTCGCCTCGAACATCTCGCTGTAAAGTGGAGTGATTTGCGGTGCTGTTCGCGATCGAACGTCAACGTCAAATATCTGTGTCTCAAACTTTACGAACACTCGAGTGATCCTAATCGGCTCGTCGACATTGGTCTCATTTCTCAACTGTTACCCAATCTCCATTCTCTAGAAACCAGCTACGGGCATTTTGCATTCAATGAGAATCTGATCACATTTATTGTGAGATTGGTCGACACTTTTGATCAGCTGGTCGAGTTGATCATCAACAGCCATGGGATTCGGGTAATTGAATCTGACACTCGATTGATGATGGAACGGGCGATATTCAATACCGGTCACCGACGATTATTGGACTCTCGTGTATGTCAAATTAAATTTCCAAAAAGAGATGAAATAAAGATATGGTTATCGACCTTTCGATAATCAGTGGACGTTGATATGAATAAACAATTGTGAAATTGGGTTGACATGAGTAATGCATTCCACGTCGTTTACCTCCTCAGTATCTCCATTGATAACATTTCCAGATCTTGAGTGCATCTCGATTGAGCTCCGATGTGATTGATCGAGAACGTGTTACCAGAGATGATGACCGACTAAAGTCACACTCTGACAAATCTGATGGAAAAGGAGCTGGTGTTCGAAAGCATTATGTTTATCCTACACCGTTGTATCGATTACTTCCATTCCGGATACGGAGCTGATTCTCGAATATTCAACATTGCGGAATAGGATAACTGCTGATCAAGTTCAGATCGTGGTGTCGAAATGACATGTCCTGCAGGAAGTATTGTGGTTTTTTCTAGTTTAACATTACATTGTTCATCAGCGAATCGTAGTAACGCTCTTCGTTCAGCCTACAACATTCAATACGCACCAGTACCACTAATGAGTGAAGATAATCAATCATTCCGACATAAAGCTGATCCATTTATCGTTCAATCGGAAACTATTGACGAAACCAATCAGTAACATCCGGAGAGAAACACAAACTCTTTGTTGACATACAGTGTCATCTATCAGTTTTTACGAAAAAGATATAAAGTAATACTTTTGTGTGAGACTAAAATACTCATGTCAGCAAATCATCGATATATCAATCCACGTGTATAATCAAAATATAAAAACAAATCGTATTGTGTCCGCGATACCTTAATCATATCGCAAAATATCTTTTTATGATGAGAAGTGGAAAAAAGTTTGTATTCGAAGCGTCTTCGTATTTTAGATAATGTCAATAAATATTAACCTTGATCAAGATTGGTCTGGCTACTGTTCTGTGACTAATTATGGTGATAATATATCGGATGTGTCTGTTCCTATATCAATCGATGACTCAGACTGGCATACAGTACAATTACCACATAACAGTATCGAAAATAAGACTAAAGATTGGTGGTATCGTAGAAAACTTAATTGTACAATATCCAATGATCAATCTGTTTATCTAACATTCAAAAACTCGAAAACTAAAGATTCTGATGAGTTATTTTCACCATCGATCTTTGCTGTGATGTGGCTTGATGATGTACGATTCTTCTCTGGACCAATCACATCATCAAATACGTCAATCGAACTTCCACAGAAATCATTCGATTCAGAACATACGTTGATAATATGTACACGAAATGCATGTCTCGCAGTTCACCTCTGTCTCACAGTCAAGCGTTCGACTGATCGTATCGTTTCTGTCGATAGTATTGATGAATATGTGAATATTGATTTAGATCAAAATGCACAGAATCTCAATCCAAAGTCAATTCCTCTTCTTAATATTCTTATGCTTATTGTTGGTTCGAGAGGAGACGTACAACCGTTTATTGCGTAGGTCTATCAAATGCCCTTTTTTCTTTCTTTTATGAAATTTCTTTAGATATGGTAAAGCTCTTCGTGCTTTTGGACATCGTGTACGATTAGCGACACATGAAATCTTTCGAAGTTTCGTTCGAGAACATGGCCTGGAATTCTATCCAATAGCTGGTAATCCTGCTGAATTGATGTCTTTTATGGTGAAAAATGCTGGCATTGTTCCATCGGTAGACGGGATTATGTCTGGCAATCTGTTCCAAGGACGCCGTATGTGTCACGATGTATTACACTCGACGTGGGCTGCATGTATTAATGATGACGACGAAACTGGAGCGCCTTTTCGTGCTGAAGCCATCATTGCTAATCCGGTTTCATTTGGACATGTTCATTGTGCACAAAAACTGGGAATTCCACTACATATGGCTTTTACAATGCCTTATTCACCAACAACAGCTTTTCCTCATCCATTAGGAAATGTTAACTATGCAAAAGCATCTCGAGAACGATTGAATACGTTTTCTTATCGTTTCGTTGAAACATTGGTGAGTTAATTCATTTTGCATAGTATAAATCCGATTCGAACATTTCCGTTCGATTTGCACTTGCAGTTGTGGCTATGCATCGGTGATCAGATTAATACGTTTCGTCGCGATGTTCTCAAACTTCCATCGTTAGACATTCGTCAAGCAACGTCGATCATGGTCGACGAGAAGGTCCCGTATATCTATTGTTGGTCACCATCTCTGGTTCCAAAACCTCCCGATTGGCCAGAATATGTTAATGTTCCCGGATTCTTCTTCCTTGATCTTGCCTCAGGTTATACAACACCACCCGCTGATCTACTTACTTTTCTTGGTCTCACTTCTCATTCTGATTCTCCTACAACACAAACATCACCACCGATATTTATCGGTTTTGGTTCAATTATTGGTCATGACTCACAGCGCCTTCTTAATGTTATACTCAAGGCATTGATATTGACCGGATATCGAGCAATACTTGCTGACTTTGATATCGATCAAGACCAATTACCGGCGACTATTTTCAAAATCAATGATGTTCCACACGATTGGCTCTTTCAATACGGTAAGTATACTTTTAGTATTACGATTATTTGAAAAGACTTGTATTTGTTGTAGTATCAGCTGTATGTCATCATGGTGGAGCAGGTACGACAGCGACTGGCCTTCGTGCTGGCAAACCCACTATTGTTATGCCTTTCTTTGGCGATCAATTCTTTTGGGCTAATATTGTACGGAAAAGCGGCGTTGGTCCTCCGCCATTGTCGGGAAAAGATGTAACAGTAGAGGAATTAGTAGAAGCTTTCAAATTCGTTCATCAACCATTGGTACAAGTAGCTGCTCAACGTATCAAAGAAGCTTTGTCACATGAAAATGGATGCGAAGCAGCAGTAGTTGCATTTCATGATTATTTACCATTGTCGCGTATGCGTAGTGATCTCGATTCGACATATGCTGCTTGTTTTCGTTTGGATGAATACAATCTTCAAATATCTCGTCCAGTTGCTCAAGTACTTCTCTCTGCAAGTGTCATAACTGAATCTCAACTTCGCCATTATTCTTCTCGAGATTGGTTCAAATCGAAAAAGAAGAATGATGTACATACGATTGATCTTCCATGGAATTCAAAAGCTAAACTCACTGTCTGTAATGATCGTCCAGCTTCAACCAGTTCGTCAGACAATCAATCCACATGCACAAGTAAAATATCGAACTTCGAAGCAACAAATGTGTCTGGTTTCTCCCCTGAAGTATGCGAACGAATATTAGTTGAATTCAATAAAGTTAAAGAACAATTTTCACAACAAGTCAATGTCACAACATTCAAACATCATCGAAAACATTTCTTAGCACGACAACGAAGTCAATCGTCTGGTCATCTGTGAAATTCTTTTTTTTCATTTATTGAAAGAGATTTAAAAAAAAAGAAAATATTGGACATGAGAAAAACGTTTTTGTCTTTATTCATTTTGAGCAATTGATACTGAAAGATTCATCGTATTCAGAAGAATAAAAGGAAACAATTGTTCAATTTGTATTTGTTTAGGTAAACAAAACGCCCATTGATCTTCAGTCAGATCGTCCAAACGAAATGCTACACGATTATGTTGAGTATCCAATAGAATATCTACATAACGAATTTTATTTAATTTTCTCAGAGAACACGTATAAGGACGTGTATCACCGGATGGATATTGAATCGAACCACTACAAACATCGAAAATCCAACTTCCAGCTGGAGGTTGCGATGCACTCCACTCTTTTGTATCCGGTTCACTGACGACTCCCACAAGAAACGTATCTCTTTCATTGATCGGACCGGAGAAATGAAGTTCGAATCGAACTAATTGATAACGTTTAGTTTTGGGGAAAAAACCTTGATTAGTTGTGACGATCGCTTGTTTGCCCGTCGATGTTTCAATCATTTGCGTAGATTTAGTGATACCAAATGAAAGCGTATGATTAGCGAGATCATGATGTTCATGACGTTTGAAAGTTGGACAACGCATTGTTCGATCATTGTCGGACAAAGCAGCGGGATCCGATGAAGAAACATTACGGAAATGAAAATCTTCTTTAGCAAGAGAAATTAATTTCAACGCGCGATCAAAACGATCGTGTGGACTCAATTGTAATTGCTCGATTTGTTCAGTTTGATCATTTATGATACTTTCAAGTCGAGTCACATCATCCAACTCAACTGTTTCCAATTCGAGTTTCATCGGAAATTCACGTGATGTTTGTCCGAAAACGATAATCAATGTTACATTAAAGATCAGTTTATTTTGTTCGTCGACGAGTTGAAGACTTGCCGTTTTCGTTTTGCCTTCATTGTCGATTAAGTCTTGAAGAAGATCAAAGAGTTGTTCACATTTATCACAAATACCTTGTGTGATATTGCTCACCGCATCTTGATCGATTTCAGTTCGATAAACTTGTTTGGTTCGGTGATGTTGAGCACCGAGAACCAATTTCGACTGGACCAGACGAACATTGAATCGATAGGATGAAAATAAACATTCCTCAGGTTGTTTCTCTTCTTCTTCAACAGACATGACTTATGTGTTCGGTTCTGATCGAGAAAAATAACATTCGTTATTATTTATACATGAGTTTGAGCACAAAATTGAAAGTATTCTTCTCACAACTGTCGCATTTGAATGTAGATTGAAGTTGATTGATAAGAGACACACGAAAATGGTAATGACGTTGTTCAGTGGAGAAAATTGGGCAACGAAACTTTTCCTCTCGTTTCATAGTTATACCAATTTTCTAATGTTTTGTGAGAAATTTTCCAATTCGTTGCACATCACGCATGAAAATATTCTATACAACACGTGCGTTTCTAAAAGAAAAACTATTGTCATATATGTATTACCGTACGTATGTTTTTCTGTTACAGAATACAAAAAAGTAGAATATATAGAAGACGAATGTTAATTGAAATGTTCTTTAGTACACATATGCGCATATTTGGTCACTTGATCATAATAATTGTCTCTGACTTTAGCTGGACCATTGAGTAGTATGGCATAGTTTTTCATAAATCGTTCACGATCGTTTTCGTTGACAATTGCGAAGACCTTGTTGACGTCCAATGCAGATTGGAGAAGATTCTGAGCAAGAAAACGACTTTGAAAATCTTCCATTTGACGTCCCGCTTGTTCTGGTTGTAAGAGAAGTTTAGCGATTGTTTCATTGAGTAATTTCATACTTTTTATCATAAAATTCTTTACTTGAACTGAATCACCATTGTTCATGCAAGTACTAATCGCTGCTGAAAGTGTCAACATAGTTTGCCTCTCGTTACCTATCGTTGCACGTTGATCATCATCATTATTCCTGATGTCTGATGAGGAATGATTTGTATCAGTACGGAAGAAAGAACGTGATATAAAAATACCAATGTTGTATGCAAGAAAAGAAAATAAAATCAAAGTAATTAAACGAACACGAGGCATTGATAAATTTGATAAATGATAGGATTCACATAGATATTCATATACCTCACGTAGGAAGGCTCTGTTTATCATCACTACAACAGAAATGTGCTTATTCATCCATATCGTTTGAAAAGGAAAACTATCCGTCGCAATGCATATCACCTTTTACTAGTCGAAGTAGTATGAAGTCAAATTGATTATTAAATTCAAAAACAATATACGCATGGCACACGGTAACTCTTTGAGAAATTTTTACTACGTAGGTTTTATGGTTATTAGACGAAAAAAGGGTCGATCGTCCTCTTATATTATTGCACATATTAAAAACGAATATATATATATATATGATTCTTTCGTTTTCAAGCACATGTTGTACGTTTTTTTTTTCTATCATGGACCAAAAAGGCGCAGAAATTGAATAAAGTAGTGTTTAACACAAATTTTCTTTGAGATTGCATGAATAAATCCATGACTCGATTGTAGTTCGGACTGTTATTTACAAGAAAACGAACGATATTCAAAAGGGGAAAGCAAAGTTCTGTATTCCATGTGTTTCTCCGTAGTTCTTTGCGCCTTCTACCACATATGTTGGCATATATTAACAATATACTGTCTCCAATAGTCATTCAGCAAATAATGCGTTGTTTAGATCATCGGACGTGTAGATAATGGAATCTTTTAGAAGAAAAACAATAATAAAATTGCTTTTCACTCTCAGATGTTTTCTTATTCTGGCATTCTCAAGTGTAGTTCTAATTTATAGTCATTTCTCTATTGATATTCATACTTTATGTGCATTGACGAAATCTGAAGAAGCTCGGCAACAAATGAGATATATCTTTGATTTATTTAAATGGCAAGAAATTATGCAAGAAGAACACAAATTATCCAAGAGAAATGAATCGATATGGTGTGATTTCCCAGACAACTTACAATTCCTTAGTAGAACTATTTGTCAATTATATGCTATTGATGATTATACTCGTTTGTCATGTCATTTGGTATATTCAATAGGTGCAACATTCGAAAATATTAAATGTCGTAATCCACATGGGCAAACTCAATCTTATTATGAATGTAAACGTGGTTTTTCATATGATTTATTCACTAAAAATTTCTCACGGTATTCGTATCCATCGCTTATCGCTGATTCCTTTTCACCATTTCGAGATAATGTTTATGTTAATTTATTACACAATTACTATCGAAGTTGCTCGAGTATTTGGGGTTTTTTTCTTCAAATATGAATCTATTATTTATTATCCTTGAGTTGGCGATCAAAACAAATTGAAATTATTTGATATAACGTATGGATATGATCGATCGATTCAGGATTTTATTGCACCTTCTCATCTATTTCTTTATATTAACCAACTGGAGTTTACATCGAAACGATCAACAGTAAAAGAAGTAATGAACAGTAAAAAAAACCAATTTATTCAAGTTCAACATCGGATATTTATTGATCGAATCTTTCAAAGATATGTTCAAATCAGGAAGATCAACCGATATCGATTTCTAAATAAAAGACCAACGATCGTATTTTCTAGAGGTAAATTAGGAATGTTAGACATTGTTTTAATGACTAGAGTATAACAATCATAAATGAGCTCTTCATATACTTCTTCAATTCTTCATCTCTTTGTTTCGAAATACTCACGAAAATCAGAAAACTATTATCATGAATTTGACGGGAAAAGTGTTGTTTTTGTCATCAATTTATATAAAAGAGTTGAAAGAGAAACCATCTTATGCCAACTACTATGCGTTTTTATCTTGTTTCTATTGAAAGTAATCCAAATTCTATTTTAAAAAACGATATTTGACGATTTTCAGAAATTTTTTATTGACAATGAAACAAATAATTCGTCATATATCAAAGCACCAGGTCTCTGGATAAACAGCAACTGTATAGCAAAGTCAGGACGTATACACCATACATAAATAAATTCATGAAATACATCGCTGTTGATAATTACGGCACTTGCGGAAAAAATATTCGTCAATTACCAGAACATATTGTCAAAATTCAAGGTTTTTCCAATCGAGATCTGAAAAATATCACCACTTATGAGTGGGAAGCAGGAAAATTAGCTTTATCAAAAGAATATCTATTTACTATATCCATTGAGGACAGTTTAACTTTTGATTACATATCGGAGAAACTATGGCAACCATTGATGATCGGAAGTGTACCTATTTATCTTGGAGATCCAAATGTTTATGATTGATTACCATGTCGAACGAATTGCATTATTGGTTTACGACAATTTAAATCACCAGAAGATGCGGCAACATTTATCAAAAATGTTGCAAAGAATAAAACTTTATATGAAAGTTATCATCAACGGAGAAGAGAACCTGTAGCAGAGAAATTTCATAATATAATTGATTATAATTCACAAATAAGTAATTCTAATTTGGAATGCGTTCTTTGTGAAATGTCACATAGTGTTGGACAAGGTGAAGATCGAGAAGAAATTAAAAAAGATTTGAACAATAGAGTTGGTCGATTTAAGAACTTTGACAGATGAAACAATCTTGAATGAGAATATCATATTCTTTAGATCTACATCATCATCGTCAAGATTGAATTGTCTTCAATCTGATGCACTATGGACATTACACTGAGCTACTAAGGGTGAATTTTCGGAAAATAAGAAATTCTTGGAGAACGCTACTTTATATATTTGTTAACTTTAGTATTGCTTTGATTGTCCGTCCATGTGTAGTATGAAAATTATGATATAGGTTTTGATTTCGTTATATAAATTATATATATCATTATTATTTTCTCACTTCATTCGTGTCCATTGATTCATTACCTGAACTTCGAGAAAAATGACGAAAGATCGTACGATTATGTCGACCAAACAGAAATCGTGTTAGTCTTGTTTATATTGGATAACGAGTAGTTGAAATCTATTTGTTCTACTTACCTAACTATATCACTGTAATGTTCGTTATGTGTGTATACATTTTGTATTTGTTTACTCTGTCTGGAAGATGAAGGTGACAGCTTGCAAATTCTGATTATTTAGAAGTGTATAGGTGAAAGTTCAACACCAAACGAGAAATTACCGTGAAATACACAACTGATGAAAATATATATTGTACGAAAAATGTATATCACAATGGTAAATTCAGCGCATATTTTCATACAAATGTTTATTGATATTACTGGAATTCTACATAGGAAATATATCCTATGTTGTATTAGGTGAAGTAATCGTTTAGGTTTTGGATGATGTTCACTGAAAGTGAACGCAATCATGACTTCACCAAATCCCATTACAAAAGATGAAGGTTTTCCATTAACTTACATAGAAACAACATATGTAGATAATTAGCAAAGCTGTTTGCTTATATAAAATATTCGGTCAGTGAACTTATGGCATTTTCAATCATATGGAACAAACTGCTAAATATATCTTCAGTATTAATGTTGTCGAATCATTAAACTTTCTTACATATAATTAGTGATGAATTGCACATTCTCGAGATGTTCATACGATATTTAAGAGAAGTAAAAGAAACTTATTACGTATTTTTTTAATTTCATTCGATATACTTCGAATACTACATCCATCTCAAGACTATTTGAAACTCTGCTAGCACTGTTAAAAGATTTTGAAGTATTTAATGAAGCAATCGCACTTACATAAAACAGCAAATTGACTTTTGTGCGAATAATCCTCATAATTTTCTTAATGCATCAACTCATACAAGATGATAATCATACTTTTCTAATTTTCCGATTGAAAAGAAGAAGAACAAATGCTTCTCATCATATTTCTCTTAAAGGCACTCAAGTTATTTTTGTCAAAATAACAAAAGGCAAAATACGCATACTATCTCTCTATATGAATATATGAATCTTGTGACGTTTCTGTATTTACCACAGTTTTCACGTGAGAGAGTTGTTTATATTTTTGCTTAGCTAAAACATATCTTCAAACATCCATATGTCAATTCCTTATATAATCAAATTTTGGCTTTTTCTAATATTTCTGATTCCATCCGTCTTGTGTAGCATATTTAATCTTTATTATTTTCTTTTTCATCGAACATTCCGTCAAAATGTGCACAATCATGTGATCACAGTTCTTCTTTCTTTTGGTCTCGTCTATATGCTCACTGATATGATTTGGTATATTCATTTTTACCAAACCAATTCATCATTAGCTTCAACACCGATGTTCTGTCAAATATGGGCATATGTAGATATAGCTGGATTTGTTTCAATAGTAGATCTAACAGCATGGGCAGCAGTTGAACGTCATATTCTTATTTTTCATCAAAATCTCATCTCAACACAATTAAAACGCTTTGTTTTTCATTATTTACCATTGATTATCTTCAGTATTTATCCATTAATATTCTTTTTCGTTGTCTTTTTCATTTTACCTTGTGATATTTCATTCGATTATACTACAGAAACATGTTCATTCGCTTTTTGTACAGCTACCCATCCAATCTTAAGTATATGGGACAGTTGGGCGAATAATATTGTACCAGTGTTTACTATCGTCATCTTTAGTATTGCTCTGATGGTTCGTGTGTGGTTCAGTAAATATCGAATAGGCCAACGGTTTCAGTGGCGAAATTATCGAAAGATGACATTTCAATTATTGTCAATATCTGTTCTTTACTTTTTCCTTTGTTGGCCATCATCCATTTTATATATGGCTTATACATTCGGTCTGCCAAATGACATAGGTTTCGATTACTTTTTAAACTCGTTTTATTTTACTTATTTCATAATGTTGCTGACTCCTTTTGCATCCATTATTTCATTACCTGAACTTCGAAGAAAACTTCGACATCTCATTCGATTTACTCGACGAGAAAGACATATAATTGTTCCTGCAACAATTGAAATAAACAGAGTAAAAGATCGACAATGTGTTAAAGGAACAGGTACTGTTCAATAATCATTATCGATGGAATAATAAACAATTTAATGTGTGCCCTTCGCATCTCAATATTTTTAGTATACGAAACAAAAAAAAATATTCAGTATATTTGAAAGAGAATGGCATGCGTGAGAGACTGTATTATTATAGTCGTACTATGAGAATAAAATATCAGATTTAGATGTTCGTGATCGGTATTTGTGTAACTTCTGAAAACAATTGCTATTCATCAATATTGAAACGATTTGTTTTTCATTATTTTCGATCGATTATCTCCAGTGTTTATCCACTAATTTGTTACTTTATTGAATTATTCATTTTATCTCGTGCTATTCCATTAGATTATAGCGAAGATCAGTGTAGAATTGCTTTCTGTGTATCTAATGATTCAAAAATAACGATATGGGACAGTTGGGTAAATAATATTCTTAGTGCATTACTTATTGGGCGTGTTTAGTATGTTAAACATCGCATGATTCAACACTTTCAATGGAAAAAAATGATATTTCAATTGTTGTCAATATGCGCACTTTATTTTGTTCTATGTTCGATATTGACAATCTTATACACAGTTTTCGAGTAGTGTGTATTTGTATTACTTTATCATCGTATTTTATCCGTTTGTGTCGATTGTTTCATTGCCTGAACTCCAAGAAAAATTTCGACATCTTATTCGATGGAGGCAGGCTGACGAACAACTAGGCGTTCATTTGAATTCCTTAGAGGAGATGAAATAAGTGCAAATAAACTGATCTTTTATTCTGAGTAGTCTGAAGAGAGCCGATGAATAAATTTTTTAAAACGGTGTTCGTTTTGTTTACGTCTTTGGACAAATGAATTGAAAGTAATCTGACATGAATGAAGCAGCAAATGAAAGAATGAGCACAAAAGTGACTTCAGTTCGAAGCCAATTAGATTGAGATCTAGGTGAGAGCGCTTATCTACTAGTTTTCTGATACTTTCAGAAAAGGGTAAATGAATACAAGGGGTGAGCGCTACTTGTTGAGTACTTGAATACTCGAAGAGATAGTGGAATACTTGAATTCAAGTTTCGAGTTTGACACTATTGAGTTATATGCCAGATTTTCTGTAGTGGATGATTTATTCAATACAGAAAGATGTCTGGACGGAATTATGGCTCAGAAATTGATGGAATTATTTCTCGAATATTCATTGAACAGACCTGAACGCGACCAAGAAAGGAGAAAACGATGATCAATGTGTTTTCGTTGATGATGCAGCAGAAAAGGGCTAAACGGAAGGACCTTTCTATTAGGATTTTAAGTGCAATACAGATGAGACAGGTTGCCCAATACACTTTTGACTGCCCAAGACCGATCGGAAGTAGTGGGGTGACGGATTCGACAATTTCCAACACTCGGATCCGATAGCCCGAAAATCCCGGAACTGACAGGATCTGGCGGGTTGTATAGATTTTCATACCTACGATTTTCATTGACTTTTGTGATATTTTATGTTTGCATATATTCATTTATTGAGATTATTTATATAAAACACAACAAAAAGACTTACAAAAAAGAGAAATAGATGAAAAACAATTTTTACCTAACGATATTTTTCAATAAACAAATTAAAAATATTGCTAATACATAAAAGAATAAAATCTCTAATAAAATACTCGATTCTAAAATGGAAAAACTAAAATAGAATTATTAGTATACAAAGAAAAAGAAGTTCGAATAAACCGTTTTGTTCTAAAATGAGAAAAATTGTTCATGTATAAAAAAACAGAAAGTTGTAAATAAAATATTCGATTCTGAAATAAAAACAATAAACTGAAATTGCTGATAAGCACCATTGTAAACAAATCTAATTCGCGTAAAACGGAAATAAAAATGACTGTATACTATCGAAGGAATGAACATTTTTCATACAGATCGTCATATGACTTGCTGACCATGTAGAAAAATTGTTAATAGATATCGCTCTGAAGCATACAGTTAATCTTTGTAAATAATAGAAATTTACTTCCTGCAAACATACTGATAAATGTCAGTTATTATGAGTCGAATATTGTCTAAAGATCATTAAAAACCTATCATGAGTAAGGATCGACTGAAATATATTACATAGTATTTGATGGTATAAAACCCTAATGGTTCCAACACTTTCCGACAGTTGGATTATGTCGGAAAATATAGGGATCCGACAGCATCCGTTGGATAGTTTTGATCTGGGTGAAATTCAAGGAACTAAATCAGATCACAGATTGTAATCGTATCTGCGTGGTCCGCTTAATTAAAATAAGACTTTCATGTATATAATCTGAACTATGTCTCTAGTGTAATTTCAAGTCTCAAATTCTTTCATCGGTGAAAGGAAATTAAAAAATATCCGGAGACATCTTCTTTTGGGTATTATATCTTTCAAGAAAGAACTGATGAAATAAACCGAAGCAAAGACAAGAATTGTTTTCTGTCCTTTCACTCAGAAAGACTGACATCTTTCTTCTCTGTCAGACAGCACACACATTCTCACTTAAAATACTTATGGAACAGTCTATGTTTCAATCCACAACTCTCCGAAAGACGATCAGTGTATTTCAGTCAAATAGTTGAACACATATTGAATTTTTTCATCCATTTAAATTATTTTCCTTCGATCGTGGTGAATAATCCAACGTTGAACATGGATATCCCTAATATCGTCAAGTTTTGGCTTTTTGTGGTGTTCCTGGTCCCATCCATCTTATGTAGCATCTTTAACCTTTATCATTTTCTCTTCAATCGAACACTTCGTCAATCTCTTCATAATCATGTTGTCACGATTCTTCTTTTCATTGGTCTCATCTATATGCTCACTGCTATTATCTGGTTTACTCATCTTTATCGTACGGGTGTCGCATTAGTACCAACACATATGTTTTGTCTCATATGGACATATTTAGATTTTGTTCTAGCAATAACAATGACACTTCTTACAGCTTGGGCATCAGTTGAACGGCATATTCTCATTTTCCATCAGAATCTCATTTCAACACCAGTCAAACGTTGGATTTTTCATTATCTCCCACTAATTATTTTCACTATTTATCCATTAATTTTCTATTTTATTGCGCTTTTCGTTCTATCATGTGATATTCCATTTGACTATAATGTAGAGCGATGTAGAGCAGCCGATTGTGTAGGGCTGAATGAAAATTTGCGCGCGTGGGATAGTTGGGGAAATAACGTCGTGCCAATTTTTGTAATTGTTATTTTCAGTATTGCTCTGATTGTCCGTGTGTGGTATGGAAAATGTCGAATGGGTCAACGATTTCAATGGAGAAATTATCGAAAGATGACATTTCAATTATTATCAATATCTTCTTTATATATTGTTCTCTCTTTGCCAGCAATGCTAATATATACAATGTGCGCAGTTGGTGTTCCGTGTAATTCAACTGCAATTGATTTTTTTTATAATTATTTGTATATTTATTATTTTATTATTTTTCTCACTCCATTTGTATCAATTGTTTCATTACCTGAACTTCGAGCAAAATTTCAACATCTGATGCGATTTCGTTGGCCACAAGCAAGAGCAGTTTTTCCTACGAGAATAACAACAGTTAATACTCGAGATCTACAAATGGTTAAAATAACAAATACTGTTCAACAAGTACAAAATATTGACACTAACAAATGACTGAAATGAATATAACTAATATTCTCGTCTTTTGTCTCGTACGTCTTTCGTTGTTGTTGCTTTATTTATCCATGAATAAACTTAAATCATAACAGATTGGCATAATTATATTGACGAAGAAAATGTTTGATCTCAATTAGATCTATTGTACGAGAAAGACAAAGATATGTCTTCGAGATAAACTATTATTCATTGAATACCTTTCTTCGTAAACATGTTTTAAATTTTCAGTGTTGTGATTTTCCATTTCCAAGATCATGAAACGTGATTTCACAATTCTGAATCGATTGACGAAATAAATTTCGACGAAATTTCCACGTCATTATTGCTGGTGACGATTACATATGATACGTAATAAGTATAATAGAAAATATGACCATTTCAACGCTTCAATGAATCTTCGTTGTTTGATAAACATATGTTTATAAGCTGTTCTTTTATAGCTCGATAATATTCATTCGATTGCCTTTCTACAATCAATTCGAAATATCTTTGGTTCAAAAATGATCAATCCTTGTTGTCTACCACCACCACCACCACCCATTTGTGTTCCAGTATGCTGTTGTGTTCAACGATTGTGTTGTGATCCTTGTTTGGGAGTACGTTGTATTACTGAATGTCGTGAAATAATGGTTCGAATACAATAATCTCTTAATCTCATATTTTATTATTTTAATCTCGATTCTGAAATTTTCAATAAACACGATTGTTTTATATAAAAGAAAAAAAAGCTTTGTTTATTAATTTGTGAAAGAACACAGCGGTAAATCTTCGCCTCTGTTCCATTGTCCATAAACATCCAATTTTCCTTGTATTTGGATTGTCTTTCTAATCAGACCATTTCGATAATCATCTCCATTCAAATGTAGAACTTCATCTCCATTTTGAATTCGAATGTTTTTCGCATTTGGTACAATCATTTGCAATTGAATTTCTTCATCTACTTTCAATGTTCGTCGAAGTGGTTCAATTAAAACACATTCATAATCTTTAAACGCCGGATGAACTTTTGGAAATGTGACACACGGCGGAATATTCAAATCCGATATTTGTACACATAAAGCCGCTCGGTATTCGGTTTCATGCGCTGTTTTAGCATAAATGATCACTTCACATGGTCCATCACGACTTGGTGGTGAAACAAAACAATCAATAACATTTTCTACGTGAGGATCTCGTTGACATAAAGTGTGCATCTCTTTCGGATATTCGTTTCCATCGATGTACAAACGAGCGAAAGCCTGAGCGTATTCTCCTGAGACGATGGAGAATTTGAATGGACGAGGAGTTCGTATCATTCCGGAAGAATTACTCGTGGAAAAATGTTCTTTTAATATTTGTCTCATTGTCTGTTCGAAAAATTCAGTTGAAGAAGAATCTTGTTGATGAATTATCAATTCTTTTAGAGTCTCCGTTTGTTGTTCAAATAAAACATCCAATGAAGTTTGTTCATGTTGTTTATTTGAACTGGAAATTTCTTTCATTGTATTCAAAAGATCTTTTTGTAATTGTTTGATTTCGTCGATGGTTGTTGAATATGTTCGTTGTTGTTTCATAATTAAATCAGTTAAATGTTGTTTCTGATCGTTAAAAAGACGTTTTAATGAATCATCATCATTGTCAGTCGTTGAATGGCTTCGTACAACATCAATAAGTGTCGCTTGGATTTCTTTTAACGATGTTCGATCAATAGTTGTTGTCGTTCGTTGACTTTCGTACTGTTTGACAATAGTTTGTTCGATCTGTTGTTGAATATTTTCGTTAAGATCTGTGTAAAATCGTTCGAGTGATTGAAATTGTTCTTGTTGAGATTTGAATGATTGTGTTAAAGTTTTCTTGAGAAGTTCAATTGAAGAATTGAGATTGTTGACATGTCTTTCGAAAGTACTTTCTAAAATACTTCTTTGTTTTTCAATTGAACGAATCAATTCTTCTTTATCATTCTTCACAATTGTCTTCACATTATTCACAACTTCAGAGTCTTTCTCAAATGATTTGATTAATGTTGTTCGTTCCGAATGGAAATCTTCACGAAATGACGCTATTAATTGTTCACGTTCTTTTTTCATTAAGTCAACCATATATTGTTTGATCTCTGTCAGATTATTATTATTAATTGCCGTTGGTGTTGTAGTTGCTGTTGTTGGTTTTGAGGGTGGAACATTTGCAGGTGAAGAACGAACTTTCTTCTCAGTTTTCTGATAATCATGACACCAATGTGAATTAATTGGTGGAAGTGATAATCTTGCTGATTGAGATCGATCACAAGAACAATTGAATATGTAATAATTGTTTCCATATGTTGGTCGATCTTTACGTAAACCCAACACGTGATAAGTTGCTGAATCGATTTTAAATGAATGTGTTATATCGAAATAACCTGTTTCCATCACGAGAGACAAATGAAAAAATGAAGTGGGATTTCGTGTAGCATAAAATGTCGAAAATAATTTTCTTTTTCGTCCTTGAATAACAAAAAGAAAAAGGAATTTATTCGTCGAGTGTTGTTATGTTTTCATGAGAAAAACAAAATTTTTCTTGCCGACATTGTGTTTTCGAAAACTGAAATCGATTGTTGCTGCTTTACCTCATCAGAGCAACAATTTCTTCTCTTCATACAGAAGAAATCGTATGAAACTTGTGTTCATCGGTTTTCCTTTTTTCATGAGCTCATCTTAAAAAGTAAAATCAATGACATCTATTCTGAGAAAATGATGAAGTCTCTTTAAATTGGCGCATCATTCACAACCAATTGCAGATATTTTTGCAAAACATTATTCGTTCTTAACAAAAACCATTGAACAAGTCATCTGTTCTGTCTAGATGAAATAAATATCGATATGTGGGTTTTTTACCTTTCTGTTCTGTATCTACATGTCAAAAGGGTTTCTACCACTATGATATTCTTATCCAGCGCGGATTTTACCTTATGAAACGATTAGGAAGAGGGAAAAAGCAAAATGAATGAATATAAAGTCTTTGGCAGTCATAGAACGAGGCAACAATGTCAAAAATCAATTCTCTACACGAATCTTGTAAACGCAACGATATCGATCAAGTCAGACAATTGTTACCTCAACTGGATAAAGATGAAATTAATGTACGAAGTGATGATTGCAATCGAACAGCGTTACATATCGCTGCATTTCATGGGCATGGAGAGATCGTCAAACTCCTTCTAACACACGAAGATATTGATTGTAATATTCCAAATCAATGGGGTTTATTGGCGAAAGATGAAGCACCGGAGAATATTAAATATTTATTTGTTGAACAACTCAACATAGATGAGGAATCTTTCGAATGGTTTGATACATATAAATATGCTTATCGAATTGCTTATGAATGTCAAAATCATCTTAAACAATGGTTGACAAAAGTATCATTTCAAAAATTAATCAAAGAAATTCATCAATACATTGAAAAGATGGATTTCGATCAAAATGAGAAAGATTTAATTCAAAATTATGTCCAACAAGCAATGGAGACAAACGATCCAATTCCGTTAGTTCGTGCATATACAGAAAAAACACCTTTCGTTACAAAATTAAACGAAGATTTAGCGAAAGAAGGTTCCGATTTTCGTTTTCAATCCGCTTTAGCTGGATTGAATACAAATTTGTGTGATAATGAAGCACAAAAAGGTTTTGGTGGATATATTTACACGTCAATTTTAGCTTTTCATACAAAACTGCAGTCCTACCGTCGGTTTACTGGTTTAACTTATCGAGGTGTCAATATGACAAAAGCTGATCTCGATCAATATCAAAAGAACAGATCAATGCTTGTTCGAACGTTTTTATCTTCTTCAACTGAACGACTTGTTGCAGAAAACTTTCTCACGTCGACTTCAAAGGGAAAATACCCGGTGATTTGCACCTATAATATTCGAAATGCAAATACAGCCATTGATGTACAGACGATATCCAGATATCCAAATGAGAAGGAGATTCTCATTCCACCTTTTTCAGTTTTTACGATTGTTGATATCAAATTGAATTTGGATGGTGTCAGTTTTATTGAACTTGAGGAATTTAATTCATCAGTTTAGTTAAAATAGAAGCTTTTCCAAAGAATAATGCACGGGAATTTCTCGGATAGTTGTGTTTATTTCATGAATTTGAGTTGCTGACAAGTTATTGTCAAGTATAAAAATAATGTTAAAAGAGTAAAAAACAGTGTCACTCTAACGGAAAATCTGTAAGTTTGAATTTTGTTCAATACTTTTAAACAAATTAACGAAAAAAAGTGAAGAGAATGTATGTTCAATATCTTTATTGAATCAAGAATGATCACAACACAACGAGAGAGAGAAAACAAGAACAAGTGACGAAAACACGAAGAGAAAGAGTGTCCATCCGACGGCAGAGAACAACAATCTATATATACATACGTAATAGTCGCCAGTACATCGAATCACGTGTACAGACAGAAACAGAAAGACAAAAGAAAGAGAGAGGAAAACAGTCATCAACACAAGTTAAGGTGTGATTATGTCATTAAATTGCTCAATATCTTCTAAAATAAATTCGAGTTCTGTATTTTCCACAATTCTTTCGATATCATTGACATGTGATTGAACACTTTGAACTTGTGACATCATTTGAATAACAGCCAAAAGAGATTGAATCAAATTCGTAAATCTTTGAACAGCTTCGCAATGACCATATCTATACAAAAGATATTTCCATGTGACATCTGCATATTGATTTTGAATTTTAAAAATGACATTTGTGTTCATTTGATCCGAGGATAGCGCTGTTGGTGAAAATATACAAGTCGTTCTAGTGAAAAGTAACAACAAACATGCTATTTTATTGAGCACAATGTCATGATCGATAAATTTGATTGAATTTAATGTGAGATAAAGACTATGTTCTCCATAGATTCGAAAAAGTGCTTTCAAGAAAGATCGACAAATGTTCAATTGAAATTGATACATTGAAAATACTCCACCGTAACAAGCAATTGAATCTGCACCTGTACGAAGCAAAACTAAACGATCATTGTATGCTAAATGCCGAAGATCACCGTTTGAACGAAGACATAATTCCGTTGTTTCGTAAAGTAACATAAAGAATTGTTTAATCAATGTTTCATTTGCTGGTTGCATTAATTGTAAACTTTCATCGTCTTTATATAAACTTTCACAGACAGGAAGAACCTTTCGTTCATCATAACTATGTACCAAATTGGAAAGAAGAGTCCATTCATCATTATTCAATCTTGACGTATCCGCTCGTAGAATATTCAATGTTGGTAACTACAAAAGCAAAGAATGAAAGTGATTGAAGTTCTGTAAAAATATTTCTTCGACGGAGTGTAGATGAGAATGAAGGTTTCAGATTCGTTATTCTCATCCTCGCTCTTTCAAAAGATTCTACCATTTGTGGTTCGTATGATTTGACCAAAGAAGTAACTTGTACTGATTTTTTGGTTCTCGTTTTGGTAGAAGAAGGATTACGAAACAAGTTCATGTCCATTCCACATTGAAAACATTTCGCTAATCGACATGCAGCACAAATATGACGATTGGTGATATTGATCTTACATTGATTATTACGGTAACATTGGATTTTTTTCTAAGAAAATCGATTTATCTGGTGAATAGAAGAAAATGTTTCATTCAAACCTCAGCATTCCGTCGGAAAAACATTTTACATGATGGACATGAAAGAACACCGAAATAAATGCCACGAGCAGGTTCATCACAAATTGCGCATTTCAACGGAATCTGTTTTGTATTTGATAGTGACGACTCACTGGATTGGTCTAACATCGTTCTTGTTTTTCGTCTAAAATAATCGATATTAATTCAAGTAGATTTTGAAAATATCATACAAAATGTCAACAAATTAAAACATCTTTTAATTTCTTATTAGTTGAAGTTGTTTGTAGTACAACGTTGCTGTCACAAACACTTACGTATATTTATCAGGAAAAAAGAAAGTTACTTTATCGTTTCTCTATAATAACTGAATATATCATTCGACTTTCCAGTAGATGTCGTTCTTCACCGGCTTAAAGTGTTTGATACTCAATTAACAACTAATTGTTTTAAAAGTGGAAAAGTTTATCTTTTCGGGTTAATAAACTTTGCTCGAAGAAACTATGCATTCTTATTTATTTAAAATTCAATAAATTGGTAAGTACATAGCGTAACATGGCACTTTATCATAACCTCCACCAGAGCAGAATGGAATTAAGAGTATTTCTTCTGAGTCTTCGACGCGAGTTATGGTTAAAAGTTGTCTTTTGTTAAAGTTCGTACTGTTGAAAATAAGTTGTGTTGGTGTCCATCGAAAACAATGAGTACATACGAGGGCTTCCCAATAGATAACAACAGTATCATTGCTTTGGGTTGCATGTGGAGGAGCAGGAAGCCAAACTTCTACTTTAGCAGTCTTGTTTAATTTTAACTTAATATGATCAGGATTATAAGATATTCCAAGATCGCCATCTCGACATATATCAGACCAATTTTTTGGAATTGACTTGAAATACGCGTCACTTGGCCTTTCTATTGAATAAATTGTGTAGTTCTGAACTCGTCGAATAGTTTCTGAATCAACTTGAACAACTTCAGAATATCGAATGGGTATATTTGTATTTTTACGAAAGTAAATGTCTTGACATCGATAAACTTCTCCAGTATCGACTCGACACGTTTCATTTGAATACCAATAATCTTCATTTGTCGATGCGTTCGTCGAATAAATCATTCGATAGTTAAAATTCAAATAATTTGTAATTCGATATGAACTATCATTTCCCCAATGGGATGGAAACAAACCAAACGCATTAGAACTGTATTCCCAATACGTTAAATAAGAACATTGAGTATTTCCCTTGTGTTTATTTAGAATTAATTGAACATAATGCTTCGCTTGTGCTGAGCCTGACTTGGCGTACGGGATGTGTTGCATTACGTAAGCAATATCAGTATCATCGGAACTTACGTTCAGTTTTAAATACGCACGCTGATTAATTCCATCAATGGCGATGATTGTTTGGTTATTATCAGGAGAGAAAATCACTTGTTTGGGAAAATATGGTTGAACTGAATTGACGAATTGTTGAGCGAATATGAAGATCAAGAAACATACAAATATTTTCATCTCTTTAGTAGAAAGAAAAACGATCTGCAAGTGAAACTGATGTTTCTGCGTAAAGAAAAGAAAAAGATGAGTTATGATGACAAGGTGAAGACTTTATCTTTCAGTAGAATGTGAAAATGTTGATATTATTTTAGCATGTGATACTTTATTTTGTAAATAGATTCACTAAAAAATCTACAGACAAACACATCGTCATTAAGTATAAATGGACTATTAAGTTGATTGATAACACACATGATGTCTACCGACAGTTGTTGGGATTGATTTGCGCATTGTAAAATTCGAACGATCAGCGAGGGTTTCATTTGCTCGTTTTCTGTGACAATCGACTGATCATCTCGTTGATCAGTTCTACTTTGACTATTTTCATCGGTTTGAATTACTTTCAACGTGGGTGTTTTCCAATCGTTTGCAGTTGAAATCAGCCAACATTCATCACTCATCATCGACGATTGTCTTGGAAGATTCGATTCAGTATTTTTGCTTGTCAACAGGCGTGTGTCATACCTTGTCCGAATTGAGGATTGAATGTGCACATCGAATCGCCTATTAGAATAAATTTTCGTAAGAATCACTCGGTGGATATTCGGAATTAACGCAATGAATTCTTATCTGTTGATTTGATTTCACGTATTGATGTTATGTAACATTCTACGTTTCTTTGAGGTATATCAACAGTCGAGCATATCACTGGTTTCGAATCTAACCAAGAATTTCTTCAGTCGACATTTGACACCGTGGACAAGATTCGATGATTGATCGACAATTAATTGTGTTAGTCTTGTATTGGTTTTCCATTCAATCTGATTCGGAAATTGTGAACAGAATTCTCTTCTTAAAACAGTTTCGAACGTAAAACGATCAAGACCCAACCAAGAAATGTCTTCGGGTCAGTTTTGATTTAATAAAACTCCATTAATAATGGAAAGTCTCGCTTCGTTTTTTAACGATAATAAGTGCGAACGTTATATTCATCTTGAGGGTGTATTCTGAGACCTGCGTATTTTTCTCTCAACGATAAGTAGAAACGAAAATAAACCAAACAGTACATCTGTAGATATAAAAAAAGCAGATTAATTCAGGATAAGAATCCACAAGATTGCTTTTCGTTATTATCTCTTTAGAAAAATATGTCAAATAGAAAATCAAAAAAATTGCCAGTAAAATCATTTGGACTAGAGGAAACAACATCTGATTAGAACTTTGCAGTTTTAGTCACATGTATCACAAAGATTGATTTCGACATAATTCGCGTAAATCATGTGTTGGAAGAAGATGATTGTTGTTTTTTCTTCCTTTCGTCTCTCTCTCTCCTACCAAAACTATCTCTGAATTGATCGCACATACTACAACAAGAAAAAGGTGCGGACAGTATGAGATACAGCCATTGTGCCTGTCGTCGAATTATCCACAGTCTTCGTTTTGCATCGATATCATTGCGTTCGTAGTCATCGTCCTGTTTTGTTAGTCACATACAGGAATGGAGAAAATTCCAAACGAGGAGTAACTGTCACTTAGTAGAGTATTTTATATTTTAGATCATCATTCATTTTGTAATTTGACGTTTGATCGAACTAGATGCAGGTCTTCTGTTTTCGCTCGGTTTCAGTTTGAGTCAAAGAAATTTGAAATGTCGCGACAAATGATTCAGAATCTACTGATTTATGACTTCTCAATCATTCTTTTACCATGATCCCAACCCGCCTTCTCGACAATCGGGCATGATGTTCGCTGTAGATGTAAATAAATTACTTTCATTCTTCACAAGAACTAAAACCACAATGAGAAATTCAACTTTAATTGTTGAATATTTCAGCTTGTCTTCGTTCATGTTAATTCAGCTATGGACCCAATTAATTTTATGTTAAAAAAAAGCAGCTCATTACAAAGACAACTTTAACTTTTATTATGCGAATTCCTTTATTTTCTTTATCCGCGCCTCTATCGATGTCATTTACTTGATGATAAAAACTAAGTTACTGAATAGCAACAACTTTGAACCGTCGAATAATCCGTATTCTAATAAAGTGAACAAGTTCTGGCATTGCGAATATACAAATAAACGTTTGCAATGGACATACGAAATAAACCAAACATTGAATACTATTCATTCCCGGATTGTTATCGAACAGATCTGGCATTATAAACGTGTTCATCATTGATAGAACCGTCGTCGGACCCCAACCACATATATAAAGCATCGAAAGGCCAAGTAGTTGAAAAAATAGCTTTTTTTGCTTTTTCCACTTGCTGAAATGACGTCGTTGACGAACTCTTTGTCTTGAACAAACAATTCGACATATCAATACAATATTTGACAAAACAATAATGAATATTGGTATTATACAATTTATTACCCAATCGAGATTAAATATAAGAATTATGCGACCGTAACAAGGAGCGGCACATGTTGTTTCTTCTTCTGGGAAAACAGTTTCACATGGATAGAAATAGACCAATGCAATGTAACATAAAGGTGGATATGTTATGCAAAAGATTAACGGGAAAAAATGAACGAACCATCGTGTACGTTTTATACGAAACCAATGTGAATTGAAGATGAGAAAATGTCTTTGAATGCTCGCGGTAGCTGTGAGAAATAAACTCATCGCTGAAATCGTATAATCAACCCAAAACCACCAGAGACAAAACGATGGCGTACGAAAATAATCATAACCAAGACGATAAGTACTGATGGTAAATGGCAAATCTAACGTAACATAGAAGAAAGAGACGAGAATTAGGAGAAAAATCACATGATGATGAAGAGACTTGACGATTGTTAATTGCCAATGACAACAAATATAAATCATGATTAAAAGTGTACAACATATTGATGGAATTTCCACAATTAACAACGAAATAAAAGTGATAAAATATACCGTTGATATACCGGTTGAATTTGATACACTATCGTTTTCCATTCGGGCAGAAGTAGATTCTCAAAGAAGATTTTTCTAAATAAATTGTATACGTTGGATGTATATAATTCTCTAAATTTCGGTACTCGTGAGGATGGGTGAGCAAACATAATTCATGCAAGTGAAGTACTGCCAGTACTGCGATACATTCTATTAGCTTGAAAAAGTTCTTTTTTTGTATGAAGCTGATCTTTGTATCATTAAAAAGGCTGTTTTAACTAATGTCTGGTTGAGCATTATCAATGTGTTGTTGCATCGTGACTTCACTCCTATAGCTACTTTTTTATCATTAGACATGTTCACAGACGAAGTTAGTATAGCGGAAATCGTTAAATCTGTCATTATTAATAGAATACGCACTTTCGTTTTAAAAAGATTCTTTTTATGACAGATACTTTTCAAAATTGACTTTTCACGCTATCAAGCGAATCAGGCATTAATTATGACTTTCCCCTCGATCAATTCATCAGTAAAACTCGTGATGCTTTTAGATTTTTCTTGTATCAGCGAATAGTGGTAAATATGCACGATAAACTTTGATTTCTTCTTTCTTATCATGTCTAGCGTTCCACCGTTGACTTTCAAATGTAAGAACATCTTTAAATATACTTCTGCGATGGAAAACTGTCAGATTTATAAACCTGAAAAGTCAGCATAAGTAATCTTTTCGAAAGGATAATCGTCCTCTAGTCAGCTTAATTATCTTCCTATAACAAACAAAAGTGTCCTTATATCTTGCCGAGAAAGACTTCGAATATTAGTTTTTGAAAATTTTCATATCTCAAGTACTCAACGTTGACATCACTCCAATGTCACTCGTATCTCTCGGTGAACAAATTACCATTTACGGTGGTTGTATTCTAATTGTATTTGGAGTTCTTGGTGAAATATTCAATGTTATCGTTCTTCTTAGTTTGAAAACATTTCGACAATGTCCATCAGGATTCTATTTAACATTGATGTCCTTCGTCAATATTGGCCAATTATTATTCGGATTGCTATCACGTGTTATTATTTTTGGTTTTGAAGTTGATTGGAATGCGACATCAATAGTGTTTTGTAAATTTCGATTAGCTTTTTTTCTTTTATGTGCATTGGTATCCTATACTTGTTTATGTTTGGCAATCATCGATCAATATTTGGCAACGTCAACTCGACCACATTGGCAACAATGGTGTAACAACAAAATAGCTTATCGCTTAGTTTTACTATTTACATTCATTTGGATAGGACATCTTATTCCATATCCAATTATGTTACAACATGTCATCTCATCTACAACAAATAAAGTGACTTGTACTTCAACAAATCCAAGTATGGTCATCTATCGAAGTTATTATATTGGTCTTTTTCTGACAGGTTATTTACCTGATATAATTACATTGGTATTTGGTATTCTAGCTTATCGTAATATTCGACAGATTGGATATCGAACAATTCCTCTTGTTCGTCGAGAATTGGATAAACAGTTGACAGTGATGGTTTTTGCTCAAGTTATCATTAATTTTCTAACAAATGTTCCATTTTCTACTCTATTTGCGATTACCTTTGTAACAGCCAACTGGAAAGATACATTCGCTTTGACTGTCATACAATTTACTTACAATGTTTCAATTATTATATTCTATACATATTTTTCAGTAAGGACAAAGATTTGTCTTTGATTTTTAATTGATTTTGTTTTAGAGTTCATTTTATATTTATATGTGCGTATCTGAACGATTTCGTCGACAATTTATTCATGTTATCTATCAAATATATTCTCAAAGATGGCGACAAAAACTTAAACCAAATAATCAAATTGCTCCGTATTGAAACCGTTCAAATATTTTATTTTCATTTTTTTCCTATACTCGATAAAATAACCTTTTCTGACGACCAATAGAGTGATAGTTCTATCTTCACTTCCTTTTCTATCTATTCACTATTGACGAATCTTTGTTGTTGAACATTTCTTTCGATTCAATATATTTTTAAATCAAATATTACACATCCTATTGGCAGATTTCTTCTTATACATCTCACGACACGACATTCTTTTGATTCCATCATTCAGTGACTCTGACGAGTGTAAGAAAATCTTGGTAGCAGACAGTCGTATTTAATTTTAAGAGTAATGATGATGAGTAACTGAAAAGGTTAACAGATCCATCAAGTCTGAGAGTATTCAAAGGAACATTCTGTTGAAACGTCATTCATTGCGCACGTATTGATTAACAAACAAAAAAAGGATACAGTTGAGTCAGACTGATCACGTAGAGAGAATTGAGTATAATTTAACATCACGTTCTCTAATGATTGATGAAGCGTTCAAATCATCTTTATCTTTGTTTATTCTTCGATCATTCATATATAAAGTCTTTGAAAGAACCAATCTACACAAACTATTGACATGCGATCCGAACAAGGAGGTGAAGCGGTAACTGTAATGTGTGGTATTCCCATTACTGATAACAAAATTCTATCGGTACCGATTGATCGATCTGAAATCAAACAAACTCGATGTATTCTTTTGACAATTATTTCTATTAGTTTCGTGAGTATTAGAATAACTTTAAATAGTTCATGGTAGCATCCTAAATCATACAGGGTCTGGCCATAATTCATACAATTTATTCTTTCGCATGGTTCGCTTGTGACAACAGTCCAAAACAAAGTCAACAAGACGAATCATTACTCATATCTCTTCTTTCGCTTCTATTTTTTGGCTTTGGACTTTATGTAACTCATAACTATTGCCGATTAGGTTTATATATGGTATGTAAAAATCTTTATTTTGAACAGTTCAGTGTTTTTCTTTAATATTTAGTTCGCATGGTCAGGAATTGCTGTACTTATCGGTAGTGGAGTATGCATCTTACATCTTATTGTTGGTATCATGACATTAGTTCCTGTGTATCATGCTACTAACAACAAAGATTTTGTTATCAATACATTGATGCTTCTTTTGATGATCGCTGTTCTTCATTTGTCTGCTTTTGTTGTGACAGTAAGTATGCTCAATGTATTTGCCTTACTCGTTTTGAATGTACTTTGATGTTTTTTTGTAGCTCATCGTTATAAAACTTGCTTTTAAACTGGCAAAACTGATCGATGCCAATGAAAATTTGATAATTGATTTATTCAAAGTTTAATACGTAGGCTTTGAAAACTATTCATGCAACCTAGATTGTTTCCTTTTTCTGCTTGATATAGTTGTCATCTCGTTTAGAAATTTGAAATAAATTTCTTATAGCTAAGTTGTTACGCATTTATCAGTGTCAGCTCAATCTTGCACGACCATTGTTTACTTGTAAATTCGAGCTCGCCTGACCGTGAGAGAGTTTTTGAATGATTTCATATAGATATCCGATGGTATGACAAAGATCACGAAGATGAGTATGGATGGCGTAAATGAAAAGAAATATGAAATGAGATATAACCAGAGATTTGTCGACGTTCTGATACATCCAGGTAATGATGAAATGATCACGCGGGGCATCGATAAGATTAACAATAGGATAGGACTAATGATTAGTTGTTTATGTTCACTGAATTGACGACGAACGTGTTCTTTATAAGTTTGATTCGTTTGTATTACTGATCGTTGTCGAGCAGATCCGATAATAATATACAAAGCGGAAAATAGATTAGCAACAAATGGAATTAGCAGATGAAAATATAAAACGATTATATTATAAGTTTGCACAGATGAAGGATATCGAATAACACACCAAACATGTCGATTGGTTACACTTGTGTATATCGTGTCGATGGACGTTTTGTTCTTTTCTGATTTGAATACGTCTTTTGTGATACTTTCAGTATTATTCAAATAGACTCGATCAGTTTCAGTCTCATATTTGGACATTTCTCGATGTAAAGGTTCGTGAAGAAGACTTGCCATGATGCATAATGGTAAAATAAAAATTATCCGCTGAGCGAAACGTTTGCTCTTATTTTTATTAAACTGAGCGCCTTTGAGAACTTGTACTGCTCGTTCAATTGCAACAGAAGCATTTAACCAACTATCACAATACAGTAAAAGTTTCAAAACCGGTTCGATTATGATACAACCGACATGAAGAATAGCGAAACTTGTCGATGTGTTGATTTGAATGAAAACAGCGAACCAAAAATTGATTAAGAACATACAAATGGTCAACAGAGAGGTAAGTGATGATACATAAAGGTACAACCCACATCCAACTTGTTGTGTATCTTTATTTTTAAATGTTAAATATGAAAAAAGACTATTGATAATTCCTCCAATAAACATCATTACAGTCAAAGCCGAACTTATTTGAATTGAAGGCGATTGATTTGCTAATGCAATTTTTGGTTGGATTTCTCCACGTAAAATGTCATCAAGTGGCAAACCAATTGTTGTCGAATAAAAGTGACAACGGTCTCCGACTGAGCAACTTCGATATTTTGAATCTAAAACGATTTTTTTATCAAAAGATGAACTTTTGATAGATTACTTACGAAAATAGTTGATAGTAGCATTGGATTCACCAGATATAAAGACGGAAAAGTTTCCCGTTGTATTCGGATAGTATGTGGTGACAACTAAAATGTATTTTGTGTTTTTTTCAAGATCAATAAAAAATTTCAGTTGATGTTGATTACATTTGCCACTATGTTGAGTTAATGAATTACCAAATGGTTGTAAAGGATCAAAAATATCTTTGTAAATATAACCGTATGTGTCTATCTCACTTTTACTCCAAATAACATACAATCCGTTTTTCATCACATTGATTTCTAATGTTTCATAATAATAATTTGGTTTCTTATAATCACGACAATATTTTGGACTATTTACAGTCAATTCGGATGAATAGATCGATCGAATATTGACTGAAGTAGCTATTTAAAAACACAATGAATTTCAAGATACTTTCTCAAATTTACGATTCTTACAAATCAAATAAGAAAATGTACTTACTGAGACGTTTGATCGTATCATTTTCTAATTTTGACACATGAAGTGTAATCTCGCCAATTCTCATTTGATCAAACGTTGTGATAACCAATATGTATAGGGTATCATCATAAAGAGGAATTTCAAATCTGAATTGGTCATTCAATCCTCCATCATCATTTTTGACAAGAAGATTTTCAGTTGGATTGAGTGGATCAAAAACATTCTCATAAATGTAGCCGTATGTATCGATTGAAGCCTCACTCCATATCGTATAATAACGATTTTCTGATACTTTGATTTCATATGATTCGAAATAATAACTTTCTTTATTACAATCTTGAGAATATATTTGACTATCTTTCGATAATTTGATTAACTCTGTCCATCGAATAACTGATGACATATCTGTAACAATAAGAATTTGTTTGTCATAATTCACAGAAAGAAATCCTATTTGACGTCAAACTCACCACAAGAATTGGGCGAATATTGAAATTTTCGAATTCGATGATTTCCTGAATCCATCACAAACATATTTCCATCACTATCGAAAGCAAGAGTAGATGGAAATAAGAATTGAGTAGATTTGATACTGATTCCATCACATCCGAGAACACAACGCATATGACTTATTCCCGATCTCAAAACGCGATGATTTTTCGAATCAACAACAAATAAAAATCCTTGAGCATCCAATGTTATTCCCGTTGGACATGAGAGTGAATATTGAAATCGTGCTGGTAATGCACGTCCTACTTCTGTGGTACCACCTACCACGTTTGGTCGAAATTTTTGAATTCGATCATTTCCACAATCAGTGACGTATAAATTCGATGATGAGTCAATAAAAATTCCATAAGGATTATCCAGTTCTGTAGATGAAGATCCTTTAACGCCCGTTCCGGCCGCACTCGTCCATGTCATGATACGCTCGTGCAAGCGTTTTTTAATAATTTGGTGATGGTTAGACATCGAACAATATAAATAGTCGTTCAAATCAATAAATAAACTGGTACAAGATGAAAAGACACTCATCGCATCAATAAAAACTTTCTTATTCAAAATCCAAGCTTTCACTGCGCTTCGCGCTCCATTATCGATATAAATATCTCCATTCAATGCGACAAATAGAGAAGATGAGTTGAAGAAACCGGTAAAAATAGTCTTTGTTGGTTCGATATTGCCTTGATGCCAAACTAAAATTTTCATTGTCTCTCGGTTAATTGAGTAGATCAAATTTTTTTTGTCTATAAAAAGGGCTGATGGTTTCGAACCAAGTGTGAATTGATCTGCAACAGTCATTCCATTTTGACTCCAAACTGACTTTGAACAGAATTTGGGCTGATTGAATGCAAAGCCTATTCATCAATACACACATATATCACGGCATATAGCAGTAGGAAAAGTGGATCGAAGATCCAAACTTTTATCTGTATTTCGAGAAGATGAGGTTTCAAGATGNGGTGTAGAGGTTAATAAACGATCAACTGAATGAAATTGATTAAGATTTGAGTGAAGAATTAAATTTTGTATTGAAGATGAAATGTTATTGATGATAAAATCGATTGAAGAAAGTTTTTCTAATTTGAAATGAGTAAGTTGACATTGACGCCAAATGATATGAAAATAACTCGAACGAAAGTTACAATCGATGATTTCGAGATGTTTCAGATCAGGAAGAAATTTCAATTGTCGTAAAAGATCGTTCATTATGTTTATCGATCGAATGTGAATCAAAGAAAGTCGTTTTAATCGATGAAAATCCGAAATTTTCAAATTATAAGAAAGAAACGAAGTTAATTGATAAGGCGTTTCATCATCATCTGATAAATACAACGAAATGACTCGATCAGTCATCTCTGGTAAATATTTGCGACAAATTTCATCGAAATTCTGTTTTGTTATCGAACGCAAATCGATATGATGTGATCGATAATGTTTGAATAGAAGATTATTGAATCGAATGTTCAATCCAGAAAATGAACGAAATAATTCAATAATGTTGAAATAATCGAATAAATCCAATAATAATTCATTTGCTAATGATTCCAAATTCATTGTAAAATCAAACACGTATTATGAAAAGAAATGAAAAACAAAATATTTTCCTTCGTTTTCGTTGATGCGTCACAACGAATACGAACTTCCCTTCGGCGCGTCTATGTCTGTCCTTCTATCACAGTCAGGTTTCGACATCTATCGAAACGTTCTATATGAATTTTTTGTCACATTTGTGTTCTCTTATCAAAATCTCCTTATCATTTGTAAATAACCTGAGATATTTTAACACAGATTTACGAAAAAGATGGGTTGGGTAGTACTGTTTACAATATTTGTTTTGATTTTAACACAAATATTCGCTGTGCCATTGAAATCATCGAATAACTGTGGTTATGATGTAAGAAAATTCAATATTCATATTGAATATAGTTTTGATGAGTCATATTTTAGTCGTGTAACTTAGGTCAACCTGGCAAATTGAATGTTCATATTGTTGCTCATACACATGATGATGTTGGTTGGTTAAAAACAGTCGATCAATATTATTACGGATGTAAAAATCGACAATAATATTTATTTATTTACTGACAAATTTGTTTTTCAGCTCGGAGAGAGATTTCGTCAAAAGCTGTTCAATATATTCTTGATTCAGTTATTGAAGCATTGGTCGACAATCCCGATCGTCGATATATTTATGTTGAAATGGCCTTTTTTTTGGCGATGGTGGACTGAACAATCAGAAAAAGTGCGAAATATTGTCAAACAACTTGTTAACGAAAGTTCGTAAACACAAATTATTTATTTTTGGAATAAATTCATTCGATACTGTGAAAAGGTCGTTTGGAATTCATTTCTGGTGGTTGGTGTATGAATGATGAAGCAACAACACATTATAATTCAATTATTGATCAACATAGTTTAGGTGCAGAATTTTTACAAGAGACTTTTGGCGAATGTGCGAGACCAAAAATTGCGTGGCAGATCGATCCATTCGGACATTCTAGAGAAGTTGGCTCCCTCTTTGCACAGGTGATTTTCAGTTTTAGAGAGTTTTTCTAGGAAAAGAATGTTCGTTTAGATGGGTTTCGATGGAATGTTTCTCGGACGTGCTGATTATCAAGATCAAATACATCGAGGATTTGAAAAGAAGTTAGAAATGATTTGGAAAGCAAGTGCCAATCTAGGTTTGTCTCTTTTGTAATTATCAACAATGAATTAATGATAATTTTACATAGATCGTCAAAGTTGGCTGTTTGCGGGTATTCTTCCATATGGTTATGGATCACCATTTACATTTTGTTACGATTCTCAATGTTCTGATCCACCGATAATGGTTTGTTGGATTATCGTTTCATGAGAATTCAGCTTAATGAATTTAATCGTTTCAGGATGATAAAAATTTAAAGGATTACAATGTACCAGGACGAGTTTTAGCATTCATTGCCGAAGCTTATGCTCTAGTTGGTTACTGAAAAAATCTTCTCTCCAAACTTCGTTTTTTTCTTCATTCTAGTCGAAAATCTATGCGACGAATCATTTGATAATGACCATGGGCGGTGATTTTCAAGATAAAAATGCTCATGAGAAATTCAAAAACTTAGATAAATTGATTCATTACGTTAATCTTGAACAAAACAATGGCAGTGACATCAATGTGTTCTATTCCACACCGTCATGTTATTTATATGCGTTGAATAAAGCAGGAAAAACTTGGACAACGAAACGTGATGATTTCTTTCCCTATGCGATGGTTCCCGCGTCATATTGGACTGGTTATTATACATCAAGACCTGCTTTGAAGTTTTATGAACGTTATGCGAATAATATTCTTCAAGTAACTCGTCAACTGAATGGATTTGCACAGACAAATTCACGTGAAACTATCTTTGTTTTGAGTAAGATGAATGAAAAGTGATTTTGTCGAATTTATTCATTGAGAAGAATAGGTGAAGCATTGGGATTGGCTCAACATCATGATGCAGTTAGTGGAACGGAAAAACAACATGTCGCCAATGACTATGCTCAACGATTAGCAGATGGAATCGATCGTGTTATGGTACATTTAGCAAAGTTTCAACAATTTATTTGAGATAAATTTTATTTAGAATGTGATTAACAATGCTTATGAAAGATTATTACCGAAAAACAATCGAACAGCGTCAACATCTCAGCAGTTTCTTTGTTCATATTTGAATATAAGTGCATGTCTTCCGATTGAAGGACAAGATCATGTATGTACAAAGAGTAAAACTTTTGAAATAATCTAAATTATGTTTGTACAGTTCACATTGACTTTGTGGAATCCAACAATTCATCCGATCATTGTTTATCCTCGTGTACCTGTAACTCGGCAATATTCGATTCGCGATCCACGAGGAAATCTTGTTGTTGCTGAAGTAAAACAGTGACGATCACACATTGAAAAGTCGATTTCATTTTTGTCTGATAGTATTTTCGAATTCCAGAAACGATTCAAAATCTTCCTGGTCGAATGAGTTCTGCACAAAATCAATATTTATTTCAAGTGTCACTGCCAGCACTTGGTTTCAATACGTATTATTTTGAAGCTAAAACACAGAATACAAAGAATGACGAGAGAATGGAACATGAAAAAGTAAAAACAACTGTGAACGAAGCATGTGTCTTACAAAACGAAGTAAAATCGAACTTTTTAATTCCAATTCCAATACATCACTTGGTTGTTTCAGCATTTACGTGTGGAATTCAATAGTTTGGGCGAATTGAAGGAAATCACCAATTTAGATAAGAATTTAGTTGTTGCGTTCAGTGAACAAGGTTTCTATTGGTATGCAAGTGAGTTCTCTTATAAGAAATGATTCGTTATCTCACGAGATATCTGTCAGGTTACACAGGAAATAAAACAGCTCCAGTAATACCCTCTTCGGGTGCCTATATCTTTCATCCATTGTTACCAGAACCCGCACCTGTGAGTCTTATCCGAAGAATGTAAGTCATCGGATTGAAATGAATGAATATTTTAATTGCAAAATGTTCATAGAAATTGTACGAAGGCAAGTACAGTTCAAAAAGCATCGATCATTTTCAACGATTGGATCAGTGAAGAATTCAATCTTTATAATGGTTCATCATCACTTGAAGTTGAATGGATTGTTGGACCAATACCAATTGATGATAATATTGGAAAAGAAATCATTGTTCGTTACAATACAAATATAAAAAGTACAAAGAAATATTATACCGATGCAAATGGACGAGAAGTTTTGGAACGTATTCGTGATTATCGACCAACATGGCATCATATTGTTGACGAACCGATTAGTAGCAATTATTATCCAATCAATAGTCGAATTTGGATTAAAGATGACGATCGACAATTTACGATTTTGACGGGTAAAATCGAGTTTTTGATTTTTTGAAAAGCGATTTTCTGTTTAATTATTTTTCTTAGATCGATCGGAAGGCGGTGGAAGCATGTGGGATGGTTCAGTTGAAATTATGATTCATCGTCGAATACTGCAGGATGATTCCATGGGAGTTGGTGAAGCTCTAAATGAAACTGCATACGGCAAAGGTCTTGCTATCACGGGAAAACATATTCTCTCTGTTGATCGTCCATCCGATAGTGCTCGATTTCATCGAACTATCGCTCAACAATTCTACATGCGTCCTTTAGCAACCTTTTCTGTGCCAAATACAACAACTTACACAAACTATTCGAATATCTACCGTCAAACTTGGTCAGCTCTCTCTGATTCGATGCCAATGAATGTTCATTTGTTGACATTTGATCAATTAAATCCAAAACAATATCTTGTCCGTGTTGAACATTATTTTGAATTGAATGAAGATGAAATTTATTCGAAAGCAGTGACAATTGATATTCAAACACTATTTCAAAGCATTGGAACGATTAGTGACATGGTTGAGTTGATTTTAACTGCAAATTTACCAGTATCGGATCTACATCGACTCGAATGGATGACCGATGATCAGCAGTCGTCAAAAGTTCATGTTTCACAACAATATTTGTCGAATGTGACAACAATTACACTCAATCCAATGCAAATTCGAACATTTCAAATTACTATCGCTTGAAAATATTGATTATAACAAGAAGACCACTTTTGAAAACGTTGTGTAATGTGCGTTTTTAATCAGAGCGATCAGGTACCATAGAGTAATAAAAAGTGCATTTGAAGAAAAGAACAGATGCGTAATTCTCATTATGGGCCGAATATAGACACCGACAGTTTTCGTCTTTCCCACTATCAAGACTGTGTTTCTATATATACAATTGATCGGATGATAGAAGTAAAAAAAAGATGTCTATGTACTACGTTAGTCTAATCGTTTTTGTGACCGTCACAGTTCTGGGCAAAAGTGTTCATGCTACCGAGAAGATACCGTATACTATCGAACGCATTCCTCCAATTGATGAAAGAAATGACGTGGGCCCAGAGATTTGTCGAGAATGTATCAAGGAATCAGTTAGTGCGATTAATGTTTTACTGAATCTGATACTCGATGAAGGTATTATTGGAAGTTGTGGTGATCTCTGTGGTGCTTTGGCCAATAAAACAAGCTCGAAAGGACTCGGTGATGTTTGCCTAGTCGTATGCAACGTTGTGGGTATTGGTGAATTCATTAGATTGCTTGAACATACCGATCTAGATCCAATTTGGTACTGTCAAATTGCAGATCTATGCCCAAGTAAGTCAAATCGATTTGCTGTACACTGATAATTTGAATTTTCTAGTTAATGATCATGGTGATGCTAAATTTGTCTATTTTCATATGATTCCTTCAACAGGTCGCGTAGGAACAGAATTCATCATTGATTGCTCATTTACATCAAAGAATGGCACAGGGCCAGGTATGCTTAGCATTACTATTGTTACACCTCAAAATCAATCAGCAAGCAATGATTTTCTACTGGATGCTAAGAAACCTGGTATTTACGATCAAAGAATTGCAGTGAAAACTTTCGACAGAGAGTGTAGTTCTCCAACTGGTAAGAGTTCTTTAATATTTTATTTTCTTCGATTTCTGTTTTTTTAAATAGATTCATGCAATGGTTTTCCCACTGGTACTTACAATGTAACAGCGTATCTTTGTGACGGAGAATGTGGCTCACATCATCCTCATTCATCTATCTACGATGTTGGTCACACTTCTTTCGTAGTTACTCCATAGTCTTTTTCATTTTATTAATAAACTATTTGTAACTTTGGGAAAAGCTTTTACAACAACGTCTGTTAAAGCTTCGACACAATATAAAATCGAGTCAGCACCCATTTGAGGTAGTCATGCACCATTCCATCTTATTGTTCAGATCGGTTGAATAAGATCCGGGATAGATAGAACTGATTGTCACATTTTTCGCTGAATATTTTTTATTTCAATCGTGTGCTTCCAAATGAGTGAGAATGGTGACACCTAACTTGATGCGGAATAATAAATTAAGTAAAGACCTTGAAATTCAATCGGGCCAAAATCAACTGTTTTGGAAATTTTTCCTTCTTCGACTACTTGGAGTAAACTAAAAAAACAAACAGACATGCTCACTTACTGTTTTTCGTGCTAACTTACGGTAAAAATAATGTTACTGCTGCTACGTTTGGGTGTAGAAATTTACTTTTTAATTCTCGAAAACAATGCGTTATTGAAGATCGTGCAGCTTCACTACTAACATTAACAATGCGTTCACCACATTTCTTTTCGATTTGTTGCTTTATATGATTGATACTTTCTTTCGATGATGTGTTGACTCGAAGTACTTTCACATTTACAGATGATCGAAGTTGACTAACAACCTCTTCGTCACGCTTTTGTTGATGACTATCAAGCAAAACAAAATCGCCTGAATGATTTGCTGCGAGTTTTTTGCAACTTCGAATCCAATACTTTCGTTAGCTCCACTAACTAAAAACACTCGTTGAGAAACCATTCGTACTTTTCTTTCCACCGAATAATGCGATTAAACGAAAGGGTACACGTACTTACGCGCTTTTATATACAATCGAGAAAAAGGAGGGGAAAGAATAACTGCCGGAACTTTTATCATGAATACTATGTTTCTTTACCACGACACATGCATTTTTTTTTCAAACAAAGCTATTTTACCTACCACTTTAAGTTCGAAACATAAAAACAAAAAGAGATTAGAACAGGTCAATGCATTAATTAGATCAATAGCTTAAAAGGAAGATGCGTATTTTGAGAACGAAGATAAGTGTGGATATTTCGTCGTCTGTGATATACTTCTTAAACCCGAATGACAATGTTGGCAAAACCGCATCAAGGATCAATCGAATTGCTTTGCTTAGAACTATTTATTGTCTAGATTAATACATAAATTATCAATGATGGACCGATAGTTTATAAGACCATAGAAAATCAATCGCGACAATGAAATGTCGCGGTACAAGAAAAAAGCAGAAGTTAAAGGGAAAGACCATGCGATGATTATAAGTGGAAAATAAATGCTAATAAGCAACCGCAACATCTGGAATTGATTTCTGCAATATTATTTTTTTATGAACGGTCAGTCCTACAGTATAACAAGTTGACTAACGGAATTCGATGAACCGATGACGTAAGAAATGCAGAACATGACACCGTCTAACATGTTCTGAAAAAATAGAACTATGACTTATTTGATCAATTTCACCAAGATTCGTGATTCTAATCGAAACGTTGTATTTACCATTGATCGACTCCCCCTCCTGTCTACGGATAAACAATCTAACACAAAGCCATGTAATACAGAAGGATCCAGTCGTTGCCAGCTCTGCGACTTTCACTCGGTGATCAAATCTTCATACAAGCAATATCTGATAAGACATTCAATAAGTTCACAAGAATGGTCATTTGAGGTTGTATATACTCCAAGCATACTATCGGTATTGTTTTCGTAACAAAATCATTTTACTGAAATGAGATAGGTTCTCAAAACAGAATCATCCGCCCATTTATAAATACTTTAGAAGATGAACCATATTATAATAATGGGACCCATTCAAATTATACCAGTCCTCACTATTCATTGTAAAGATATATTTAACCCTTTTACATGGCCATACTTGCTCAAATTTTAGTGATGAGCTTGTGCGCTCTACCCCGTAGCAGACATACCTCTAATAAAATTATCATTTCTGTGATGGAATCCAGTGGATTTTTCTTCAAAAGATATAGTACGGTGTTTATCTGTTGTCCTATTATCTCATGAGTGAAACATTTCGTAAATTCTTGTCTTTCCCTTTATCTGTTCGTTTTTGTCATTTTTGTATTCTCTCAGTAAATTGTATGAATGGTTAGGTTATTAAAATGTGAAAGAAAAAATCTAGTTGAATTATGTTTTTTTTTCCCTTTTCTGAAAGAAAGGGTTATACAGCGGTTAAATATTGGGCTCAAAATGCTTAAAGTTTGTCTGTCATTCTGTCTGTCCAAGCCAATCAGATTGCAGCATTCAATAACTCATAGAAAACTTGATGTTGGTCATACGGAAATGATCGACCTTATGTAATCGGGGTCGAGGACCACGAATCCGTGATTAGTTTTTCGAAAAAACTTTTCGTTTCGTTTTTTTACAGCAAAGGACCACTTTTTTTGCAAAAAAAAAAATTTTTTTTTATAAGGGTTGACCGAAGGGTAATCGAGGTCAAAGAACTCCAATATGACGTTAGTTTCTTCTTAATCACGAATCTTCGGCTTGTTTCTCTGTTTTTCCAGAACACATATTTTTCTGCATCTTCCTAAAATCTTTTGTAGAAGGTAGTGGTCTGAGTGCTACCGCTGGATGTGGCATGGACCAAGAGAATAGTTTATGAGTTTACATAAAGGGATTTAATACACCATGATTTACATCATGATATTTCTAATTCAGGAAAACAGAAAAAGTTATATGAGGTTAATATCATTTTTGCGTTGTAGGCTGCGATAGGCCATGTCTTTTAATAGGAATTGATTGGAAATAGGTCGCAAAGTGATATGCTCGTCAGCGCAAGTCGATCTTATTAACTACAGAGACATGGACTATACAAATCATATTCTGAACATATGTAGCAATATGAACGCTGTTCGTTTCGCACGAAATCATGAAATAAGAGTTTATATGTATTTTCTTTGAGTAGTGAAATGAACGGAAGGTCATCACTTTCAAAGCGACAACTAAATGAAGCGCAGTTATTCAGTTTGAAAGTTAATGAAAGGTTAAAGGCATAACAGAGGTAGCATCGCAACGGCTATCTGTGAGTGACCGACCAAAGGGAAGTCGACGAACGACTAGATCGGTGTGAAGCTAGCACCATCGAGCTAGCACCATCAAACTAAGGATTTTCTGAAAACGAATTCCGGTCAATAAAACCGAGTTTATTCGATACAGAATTTAATTCTGAGTCCAATGGTGACATTTTTATTCACCGGAAAACGTTCCGAGAAAAATTTTCTTTGATCTTTCTTTATCCTCGATACATGTATATGCATCATTTTTCGGCCGTCGGCACGCAATATCTCTGTCCAGAACGAATTCCGGTTCATGGAAAAGAGTCTATTCGACGCAGAATTTGATTCTGCATCGACTAGTGCCACTTTTATTCACCGGAAAACGTTCGGTATAGAGCTTACCTTGATTCTTATTTTTTCGCATATATATATACAATTTTTTTTTTTTAATTCGAAAAACTTTTTTCCGAACGTTTTCCGGTGAATAAAAGTGGCACTAGTCGATGCAGAATCAAATTCTGCGTCGAATAGACTCTTTTCCATGAACCGGAATTCGTTCTGGACAGAGATATTGCGTGCCGACGGCCGAAAAATGATGCATATACATGTATCGAGGATAAAGAAAGATCAAAGAAAATTTTTCTCGGAACGTTTTCCGGTGAATAAAAATGTCACCATTGGACTCAGAATTAAATTCTGCATCGAATAAACTCGGTTTTATTGACCGGAATTCGTTTTCAGAAAATCCTTAGTTTGATGGTGCTAGCTCGATGGTGCTAGCTTCACACCGATAACGACTAGGGGTTTGTTTTAAAAATTACTTCAGAGATGAAATTTATAAGAGTCTCAAGTAATGTAAATGATTTTTGAACGAATATAATTTATGTCTTTTCGAGCTTCGTCAATATGCCCTGCAGATTATCAACTCTTTAAATTGAAGAGAACAAAAGAATATGTTCTGTAGATCGCACAGTTATGTTGAATTTTGATAACTTCGGTTGCAGGCCGACTCAGAACGAACGACTAGGCGTTCAAATTTGAGATCAATCTTAAAGTGTACACTTAAATAACATTATCAGGGTTCAAAGGTTTTTGAGAATGATTTGGTGAACGTATTTCGTCAATGAAAATATTCGACAAGGTATCATTTTGTTGAAAGCAGAGAAAAGAGTCTATTTTTTACTAAAAGAGACAGGCTGATGTGTAAAATTGTCAAGTGGTCCAATATATATCGTCCGTCTGGGAGCGATTTAGTAAAGCATCTATGAAAATTTCCATGCGAGTAATGGGAAAATAGAAAAACAGATGACAAATGTCAATGGTTGGCCGTGAGCGCTCTATCAGAGGGAGCCCGATGAATGACTAGCCAATGAGCGATGAGTTTTTTCGTGAACACAATCAGTGCTCGAGAATTACTCACTGATAAATGGCTAATTGGTTCGGTTCCTGAAAAAGAACAACCCCTGTCTTTTATTCACTCTAGTGTGTGACATAGTGACAGGATACAGTTGAGGACTAGTAGCAATCGCAGTGCCTTATTTGTCTTTCAAAGTAGCTGAATGTGCTGAGTAATAGTATAATTCTTTCAGAAAAGGGTCAGCGAATCCAAAGGATGAGCGTTACTTGTTCATTATGAGGGGTTGACACCAACCTAGTAAATTTATCTTATTCTGTTTGTTGACGTCAAAGTGGATCTATAGTTTATACGCAACTATATAATTATAACAAGGACTAGGGTGTGGGTATGAGGGTGAGGGGTATAATCGACCGGATCTCGCAATCGCAAACTTCGATACTAACAGTCTCAGTATTCTAATTAATATATGTTCTTAATATAGTATGTTTTCATGTTCTTTTCTTAAAAATTTTCAAACCCTTTGTTTAACTGTTTTTTGCTGTTGTCAAATCAAAGCGAGCACTACGGCTAACAGGCTACTTTTCTTACAAAAAAATAGCGCACAACGATGTGTATCAGTACCATTGAGTTGTGACGACACAAGATTTTTATTATGAAACATTTCATGATACTCTCATCCTATTTTTATTATATTGAAATACGTTTGCAGATCAAAATATTAATTAATAGCTTAAACGAATATTCTCACGGTGCTATTAAAATAATTGTGCGGTCTATTGTATATATCTAGTTATCATTTAACAAACTAGTGGCAGAGATTTTAAATTATTCAACTATAGATCATATAATTTATTGACACGTAAAAATTTTGTAAGTCCTAGTCGCTCAAATATTCGAACAAAAAAGGATGACATAGAATTAATGTTCGATATTGAAGTTATCTCTTCGATGATAGACATTTTCTTGTATGAACGTATAGAAAATCTATACCATTGAAAAGAAATATTCCAAATTATGACATTATACATTTACAATAGGAAAATCTTTGAAAAGTATGAAAGTCATTTTCTTCTTATGTATTTCGAAAAAAAATTCATGCTATTAACGATAGGTTTAGTTCTCATTTCAGCAACTAAGTATACAATTTTACTAAGATATAGCTCGAATTGGAGTCATATGCTGAATATTCGTATAAGTGGTGTATTATATCACCGGTAAAATACTTTTTTGTATATGATCTGGCGAAATACCAAGTTTGTCTCTCAGCAATTGGCATTCGTGTTCGACGACTTAATTCTGCACAACAAAATGTGGTTTCCACAGCATTGATTTCTTCAAATTTGAGAAGTTGATTGTATACGGTAATAGAATATCCTAACGTGAGAACAAGTGTCTTATTGTACTCCGAATCAACCCAAACGTATCGCTTTAAGTAAGAAAAATTAGTACTTCGATAAGCTTGATAAAATCGAGCTACGATATCCTCTTTATCTTCACTGAGCCATGCAGGTACTGGTGACCACCAAGAGAACATATGGTGAATAGTAACTAAACCCTGAATTCCACTTTCAAAGTAGCCTGTCGCATCTCCACGTATGTCCATTTGATGAAACCTTGTATTCCGTAACAACTGTACTCTGGTTACTTCAATTACACATTTTCCAAGCATCATATCACCCCCAAACGATGATCTATATTTGTCACAATCAGATATATTACGAACTAGATTCTGCACAAGAGGCTCGCTAAATGCGATACCACCTCCACCATAGGCAAAATATCGACCAAATGTTTTGACTGCGGCAAGATTATCACTATGATCACCCAGATAGATTGGTTTCTTGTAGTTGTAATTATTTAAAGTTTGAAGTAGATGTGGAATAAACCACAAAGTATCGTCATCGCCTATTAACAACCATTTAACTTTCTTCTCTGTAGAATTGTCGCTTTCATTAGCTACCAGGCTCCATGTTCGATTTACTAAATCGAAAAATCGTTCTTCATATCTTTCTGTGAAAGTTATATCGATGAAACAAGGAATTCGTTCCATTTCAAAAAGTTTTTGTACGGTTTCAAGCTTGTTTCTTTCTGTTTGATGAAACATCACTAAACACTGAATACCTGCGTCACGAGTCCAAAATCGTAAACTGCGAATAAGATGATCTAGGCGATCGACAGTGGTGGTAATGCCAAAAATTAAATCGTCCGTAGTATAGCTATAGAACTGACGTTTAGTGGACAGTAGTGGAATATCTAACTTTGAGATATCCGCGACTAAAGTATAGTTTTTCGAGAAAGAAGCATTTCGAACGACAGTGTGTTTATATAGAAAGATGTCCTTTGTCGATAACTCCAGCACTTTCACAGTGCGCCAATTCCTCTTTTTCATATTCGGTAGGCTTCGGCTAAGTAGTTTGTTCGGTATGTTCTTTTCGGTATTTGATAACTCGTTGTCAGGTCGCATCGGTTTTATGCCAGTTTTTGAGCAGATCGAAAACAAAAGAGCCCCAGTTATGAGAAGTAAACTTATTAGTCTTATATGCCTTCTTAAATATCTAATATTAATCCGAACTCTCCAAGAAGCGCCGGAGCGAACTTTTACATTAGGTATGTGACTGTGTGAATAATACATGAACACTTGAGGTTTCCAATAAAATAATTTGTACAGCTAAAATGAAAGAAATAGATATAACGTTGAAACTGATAGCAAGGATATCGAACGCGATACTATCGATAAAGAAAAGTATATTACAAGAATAACTTCGATAGACCGTTTGTGGGAAGCGAAACTATGAATGGCAAATGTTTTCATGACATAAAAATATGAAATATCTATATCAATAGGTACCCATTACACAGTTGATGACTATTGCGTACAAAGTCTTAGTTTTTAGAATTTCGTCTTTTCATTCCATAAAATTTTGGATCTAGTTCTATTAAAAAAAAATCTTTCTACTAAAATACTTATAATTACAAAGTCTGCTAGCATTGAAAATTTCATCGATGAACGATGTCGTAGAGCCGCAATGTACATATCCCCCTGCCTGTTCTTCAGAAGATACTTAAGTCTATAAACTGAACATATAAATAGATTTTTTCTTTTATTATCCCGAACCGGNCAAGTCTACAATTCTTAGATTCGTTTCCCGCCTTTGTATGTGGCATGATTTTGTCTTCTTGACAATATTATCTTAAGACAGAAGAATGTCCGTTGTGAGTCAACTTTTGCATGGATATAATCATCTTTTAACTCATATGTAACTAAAATAGCATGACAAAGGTTTTTCTTCTATTCCTCTTCTAACATCTTATCATAAATGATATGTTTAGTAAAAAAAAAAGGGAGTATAAATCAGCAAGGCTCATAATGGTTCTAAGTGTTTTTCTTGTTAAGTATCTGTAAAAATTGGTATAACTCTTTGGCTCATTTTCGTGGTTTTTGGATAGTAATGAAGATTCTGCAAGAATTTTACTTGATGAATCTGCTTTTGGGCTACGTCGACGTACCTATGTTGGGTGCAATTTAGAAGATATGTTCATATGACTATAGGCTTAATATCTTATTGGAAAACTTTAAACTATTCTAATAGGCCAACATTTAAGTTAGTCAATCATCTTACAACACCTAACAATATACAGTTTTCGTTATTCCTAGCGTTACTAGGTGACTTTTCACAACTGTGACATGTCATCAATGAAGCAACGCCAATGATCGTTTAACTATTCTCATTCATTTTGAATTAGACTTGTAGATGAAAAAATGAATGGACTTTTGAATCTCCATTTGTAGTAAGTGCATCAAAAGTATGGAAGATTGGTCATGTTTTTTGGCATGCTCTTAGTTTCAATGGAATCTTCTATAGATACCTTATAACTTTGGTCAATAACAAATCTTAGTGAACATTCGTTACAAATAAATTAGATCAAATCAGTGTATGTTGATGGACTTTTCTGTGTTAGTTTCTATAATAGAGTTAGACAACGATATTGTCTCTAATTCTGAATCGAAACAGAGATTAAAAAAGGTTGAAAGTATTATGATGCCAGATGATGTTTTCTTTACATGTAAGGTGTTTATTTCATATCAGACCAGTGATTGAAGTAATACAAGACGGAAATTTAGTTCAAGTGTTCATCAATAAACTTCAAGTACAACCGATTTAGCTTTTAATCGATGAGATTCTTTACAGCTGTCTTAGGGTAATTGAGAACATGTTCCTAACATTTTTATTCGTCAAACGACTCTATGACTATTCAGATAAGTTGGAGAGTGAAGCATTGCATAAATCGTTGTCTTAGTCTAATATTACATATTTACATAATACGCAATTCTCGTAATAAAAAGAAATTGTCATACGCAAAAAACAATTGGAGACACGATTTAGATCAAAACTTTTTGAAGATTACTTCGAATATGAATGTATGTTTCAAAACATCCTAATCAGTTGTATACAATGAATACCAAGTGCCGAAAGGAAAGTTAGTTTGATGCCTTCTAAAATGTCTTTGATACAAAAAAAAACGCGAAATAATAAAATTTTTTCTGCGTGATAACCGACAAGGTACAATCAATTAGTAGTAGAGATTTCTCTCTGAGCAATTCATATAAGAATTAGAAATACATACTCCTGAAAATAAGATCTCACTGAAGAACACAAAACTATGTGGAACTCACCAATCTGATATTCGTGAAATCACAAACGAAATATGTAATATTATATATGTATATGAAGAACTGATACTGCGAAATAATTTAGTTTAACTAATGATAATGGAAAAAGTTTGTCTTCGGAACAATGTGTTGTTCCGTCTTTTTTTCCTAGATATGACTTATGAAGGAGAAAGAGAAATGTACACATATGCATGAAATCATGCGTATCAATCATTGAACTGTTAAGTACAATTATGATTCATCAATCGGAAGATTTTATTAATGACGAAAACATCGGAACAAGTAAGTGTACACATAATTTTTTTCCGCCTTTTCAGTTCAAACAGAATTTGCACAGATTGAAAGGTGAGAAGTGTGTTTATGTCTTCAATGATTTGGAGAATAGATGTCTACATCATCTGAAATAATAAATATATTGAAATTCTTGATTGATATTGTTATTGAACTATCAACGAATAAAGCAAAAGTTTATAAGATTTCGATAAATTATTTTATTTTCATAAGATGACAAAGTAAAAGTAAAATTAGGGATACACTAATTCTAGAATTGACTGAATTGATTTAGTTTGGAAATATCCGTGGATATTTTGTATTCTTTTATGTACAGAATTTATCAAAATTATAAACCTCTGTGTAATTCACAAAAATTGAATCTATTTTCAAAATAGAACTCATTCTTTAAATCATGTATTTGTTAAATACATGAATCTGTATCAAAAGTAAATTTATTTTTAAATAAAGATATAAAACATTATAACCAACAATAAATTCTCCATTATTTTCGACAACTTTAGCCCATTTAGTTGGGAATATTTCAATTTGATGTTTGTAATTCGAACAAAGGAGTGAGACCGTCTTCTACCTCGTAAAAGTCTTCACAGTGTTCGTTTCTTATATGGTAACGAAGACATCGGAATAAAGGATCATATTCATTTAAAAAAAGAACAGAATNAAAAAACCTTTTTTTCTCTTTTTATCCAGCATTCTCTTTCTTTCTTTCTCTCTCACCCTCTTTGTTTTTACAATACAAAATGCAAATGTTCCGAGTAATCTCTACTCTAAAATAAATTCTGTTTTTTTTTCCGTCGGGAAAACTTTTCTTTTCGTATAAAGATAAGTTAGAATCTTTTTTTGTGAAAAGAACTATTCAACGTTTCACACATTTTTCTCGATTCACATCCAATTTTATGAACCAAAATAGTGATGTATCTTTAGAATCATTCAAAAATTTCATCTTTTTTTTTTCATAAAATATAATTACTAATTCTATTCATTCTCTTTAAAACATAAATATAGATTTTAAATAGAATAGTTCTGTTTCTATAGATTACAATTTCATCTTATTTCCCTATACTTCATCGTTCAATATTATAAATCAAAATAATCATGAATTTTGCAAAGATTATTTTTGCATTTTTCATGTTAAATTTGATTTTCTGCGTCAGTTTCTCTGATGCTGGTCTCCTTGGAGCAGCAGTTGCGGTATGCGGTGGTTATGGTCTTTGTCAAACAGCTTGTAATGCTGCATGGGTAGCATGTTATGCTGCTGCTGGTCTTGTAGCTGGAGCTGCAACTGGCGGTCAGTAAAATGATTTTAATTAAGAAAAATACAAAGCTTTATGAATAAATTATTTTCCTTTCTTTTAATATTACAACTTCATTTTATATATTTTTGACACTCGTTTTAGGTGCAGCAATTCCTGCGGCGGCACTTGCATGTAATGCATTACAAGGAACTTGTATGGCCTCATGTGCTGTATCGTTTTTAGTCCTTTGAAAAATACGTCTTATTGACATTAACTATTTGCTTATAATACGAACAAATTCCTATAAAAATCCGAACATTGAAAAATACAATTTAATTGCACCTGGTTATATTATTCTCCCTAACAATGCTTTATATTCCTATCATGTCATACAGTAGCCTTTTTTATTGAACCAATAATTCTAATTTAATTAGTTTTCATATATTAAGATAAACATACAACGTTTTGTGATTTTTTAGTGTAGAATGATTCTTGGATTTGATTTGTGTTTTGATACAATCAGTGAATTTATTTGAGTAGAAACAACATCGTTCAAATAAATCGAATGTGAAAATGAACGATAATCAATTTTTAGAAGGCTAAAAATGAATGGCGTTTGAAACCTAAGTTTACTATTGCTTTTTTTCTCATTTTTAACCTTTCGTAATATGCAAATTTATTGAAAATACTGATCAATTCACACTGTTTCTTCTTTTTTGCAATACTCTCATCGAAAACGTGTAAATACTTTAGAAATCTTTCTTCAATGATGAATTGAATGTATCATATATCGATATGTCAAAGTCCAATCTTTCTCATTAAGAAAAGAAAGATTCAAAGTGATACGATGAATAAAATTATTTATAATACAATACTCGAGATATTCAAGGCGAAAAATCGTATAAGTAATTTTACTTTTTAATTATATTATTATCATAATATCAACATTGATGACGAGAAAAGATGAAGAGGTGACAAAGTTTAGATTACCTGTTTGTTTGTCTTTTTTACCTTGCAATATACGTTTATCTATACATTTTAAATATTCAAATTTTAACGAAAACAAGAAAAGAATATGTCAAATATGAATTCAATGTTGGTAACTTCAGAACATCTAAAACAATTCGATGAACATGGGTAGAGATATTCATTTTTATACCACAAAGTGAACGAAATACTTTTCTCTTTTTCAGTTATTTTATTCTTCCATCGATTATTTCACAAGAACATCTTCAAATGATGAATGAAATTATTCAACGTGCAATTGCAAAACGTGATGAAGATCTAAAGAATGAAGTTAACAAAGATGGACTCATTCAATGTTCAACAGATGGAAAATATTTCTTCTTCATGCACGAAGATCATGAACCACAAATGAAGAAAATTATCTTCAGTTCATATATGGAACAAATTACAAAAGGTTTTTCATAAAGAACTATATTTATTAAGAAAATCTTCTGTATATTTGATTGATTTGTAGCGATATTAGGTGAAAAAGTATATTATACTCATTCAGAAATTGTTGTTAAACGTGGAGAAGGAGAAAAAAGAGATTTTGGCGAAAGAACAAAATTTAGTTGGCATCAAGATAGTGGTTATGTTCCTTATAAACATACACCATATCTAAGTTGTTGGTGTGCATTAACTGAAATGACATCAACAAATGGAACTATTTCTGTTTTACCTATTGAAAGAAATCCACCCGAAGATAAAGATCATCATATTAATTGGTCAGGCAAACCACGACCATCTGCTCATATTAAATTTCCTTGTTATCAACATCGAAAAGACGAATCAAGTCCAGATTTAATTGGATATTTTGGAACTGATCAAGGTGTCGAAGTGACATGTCCTGCAGGAAGTATTGTGGTTTTTTCTAGTTTAACATTACATTGTTCATCAGCAAATCGTAGTAACACTCTTCGTTCAGCATACAACGTTCAATATGGAGCAGTACCACTAATGAGTGAAGATAATCAATCATTCCGACATAAAGCTGATCCATTTATCGTTCAATCGGAAACTATTGACGAAACCAATCAGTAACATACGGAGAAAAACACAAAATCCTTTGTTGACATACACTGTCATCTATCAGTTTTTATTGAAAAGATATAACGTAATACTTTTGTGTGAGACTAAAATACTCATGTCGACAAATCATCGATATGTCAATCCACGTGTATAATCAAAATATAAAAACAAATCGTATTGTATCCGATACCTTGATCATATCACAAAATATCTTTTTTATCATGAGAAGTGGAAAAAACTTGTGTTCGAAACGTTTTCGTATTTTAGATAATGTCAATAAATATTAATCTTGATCAAGATTGGTCTGGGTACTGTTCTGTCGCTAATTATGATGATAATATATCGGATGTGTCTGTTCCTATTTCAATCGATGACTCAGACTGGCATCCAGTACAATTACCACATAACAGTATCGAAAATAAGGCTAAAGATTGGTGGTATCGCAGAAAACTTAATTGTAAAATATCCAATGAACAATCTGTTTATCTAACATTCAAAAACTCGAAAACTAAAGATTCTGATGAGTTATTTTCACCATCAATCTTTGCTGTGATATGGCTTGATGATGTACGATTCTTCTCTGGACCAATAACATCATCGAATATGTCAATCGAACTTCCAGAGAAATCATTCGATTCAGAACATACATTGATAATACGTACACGAAATGCATGTCTCGCAGTTCACCTCTGTCTCACAGTCAAACGTTCGACTGATCGTATTGTTTCTGTCGATAGTATTGATGAATATGTGAGTATTGATTTAGATCAAAATGCACAGAATCTCAATCCGAAGTCAATTCCTCTTCTTAATATTCTTATGCTTATTGTTGGTTCGAGAGGAGACGTACAACCGTTTATTGCGTAGGTTTATCAAATGCCTTTTTTCTTTCTTTTATGAAATTTCTTTAGCTATGGTAAAGCTCTTCGTGCTTTTGGACATCGTGTACGATTAGCGACACATGAAGTATTTCGAAGTTTCGTTCGAGAACATGGTCTGGAATTCTATCCATTAGCTGGTAATCCTGCTGAATTGATGTCTTTTATGGTGAAAAATGCTGGCATTGTTCCATCGGTAGACGGGATTATGTCTGGCAATCTGTTCGAAGGACGTCGTATGTGTCACGATGTATTACACTCGACGTGGGCTGCATGTATTAATGATGACGACGAAACTGGAGCGTCTTTTCGTGCTGAAGCCATCATTGCTAATCCAGTTTCATTTGGACATGTTCATTGTGCGCAAAAACTTGGAATTCCACTACATATGGCTTTTACAATGCCTTATTCGCCAACAACAGCTTTTCCTCATCCATTAGGAAACGTCAACTATGCAAAGGAATCTCGAGAACGATTAAATGCGTTTTCTTATCGTTTCGTTGAAACATTGGTGAGTTAATTCATTTTGCGTAGTCAATCCAATTCAAAAACTTCTGTTCGATTTGCACTTGTAGTTGTGGCTATGCATCGGTGATCAGATTAACACATTTCGTCATGATGTTCTTAAACTTCCATCGTTAGATATTCGTCAAGCAACATCGGTCATGATCGATGAGAAGGTCCCGTATATCTATTGTTGGTCACCATCCCTGGTTCCAAAACCTCCCGATTGGCCAGAATATGTTAGTATTCCCGGGTTCTTTTTCCTTGATCTTGCGACAGGTTATACAACACCACCCGCTGATCTACTTACTTTTCTTGGTCTCACTTCTCATTCTGATCCTCATACAACACAAACATCACCACCGATATTTATCGGTTTTGGTTCAATTATTGGTTATGACTCACAGCGCCTTCTCAATGTTATACTCGATGCATTGATGTTGACCGGATATCGAGCAATACTTGCTGACTTTGATATCGATCAAGACCAATTACCGGCGACTATTTTCAAAATCGATGATGTTCCACACGATTGGCTCTTTCAATACGGTAAGTATAATTGTAGTATTATGATTAATCGAAAAGACTTGTATTTGTTGTAGTATCAGCTGTATGTCATCATGGTGGAGCAGGTACGACAGCGACTGGTCTTCGTGCTGGCAAACCTACTATTGTTATGCCTTTCTTTGGCGATCAGTTCTTTTGGGCTAATATCGTAAGGAAAAGCGGCGTTGGTCCTCCCCCATTGTCGGGAAAAGATGTAACAGTAGAGGAATTAGTAGAAGCTTTCAAATTCGTTCATCAACCATTGGTACAAGTAGCTGCTCAACGTATCAAAGAAGCCTTGTCACATGAAAATGGATGCGAAGCAGCAGTAGTTGCATTTCATGATTATTTACCATTGTCGCGTATGCGTAGTGATCTCGATTCGACATATGCTGCTTGNTCGGTGATGTTGAGCACCGAGAACCAATTTCGACTGGACCAGACGAACATTGAATCGATAGGATGAAAATAAACATTCCTCAGGTTGTTTCTCTTCTTCTTCAACAGACATGACTTATGTGTTCGGTTCTGATCGAGAAAAATAACATTCGTTATTATTTATACATGAGTTTGAGCACAAAATTGAAAGTGTTCTTCCCACAACTGTCGCATTTGAATGTAGATTGAAGTTGATTGATAAGAGACACACGAGAATGGTAATGACGTTGTTCAGTGAAGAAAATTGGGCAACGAAACTTTTCCTCTCGTTTCATAGTTATACCAATTTTCTAATGTTTTGTGAGAAATTTTCCAATTCGTTGCACATCACGCATGAAAATATTCTATATAACACGTTCGTTTCTAAAGGAAAAACTATTGTCATATATGTATTACCGTACGTGTGTTTTTCTGTTACAGAATACAAAAAAGAAGAATATATAGAAGACGAATGTTAATTGGAACGTTCTTTAATACATATATGCGCATATTTGGTCACTTGATCATAATAATTGTCTCTGACTTTAGATGGACCATTGAGTAGTATGGCGTAGTTGTTCATAAATCGTTCACGATCGTTTTCATTGACAATTGCAAAGATCTTGTTGACGTCCAATACAGATTGGAGAAGATTCTGAGCGAGGAAACGACTTTGAAAATCTTCCATTTGACCTCCCGCTTGTTCTGGTTGCGAGAGAAGTTTAGCGATTGTTTCATTCAGTAATTTCATACTTTTGATCATAAAATTCTTTATTTGAACTGAATCACCATTGTTCATACAAGTACTAATCGCTGCTGAAAGTGTCAACATAGTTTTCTTCCCGCTACCTATCGTTGCACGTTGATCATCATCATTATTTCTTATGTCTGATGAAGGAAGATTTGGATCAGTACGGAAAAAAGAACGTGATATGAAAAAACCAATGTTGTATGCAAGCAAAGAAAACAAAATCAAAGTAATTAAACGAACACGAGGCATTGATAAATTTGGTAAATGAGAGGATTCATATAGACATTCATATAGCTCAGGTAGGAAGGCTCTGTTTATCATTACTAAAACAGACATGTGCTTATTCATCCATGTCGTTTGAAAATGGAAACTATCCGTCGCAATGCATATCAACTTTTACTAATAGTCTAGTCGAAGTAGTATGAAGTAAAATCGATTGTTAAATTAAAAAGCAATATATAAATGACACACGGAAGCTCTCTGGGAAATTTTCACTACGTAGGTCTTATGGTTATTGGGTGAAAAATGAATCAATCGTCCTCTGATATTATCGCACATATTAAAAACGAATATATATATATATATATATGTTTCTTTCATTGTCAAGTACATGTTGTACTTCCTTTTTGTATCGTGGGCCAAAAAGGCGTAGAAATTGAATAAAGTAGTATTTAACACGCATTTTCTTTGAAATTGCATGAATAAATGTATGGCTCAATTGTAGTTTGGACTGTTATTTACAAGAAAACGAACGATACTCGAAAGGGGAAGGCGGAATTGTGTATTTCGTGCGCTTTCTAACACATATGTTGGCATATATTAACAATATACTGTCTCCAATATTCATTCAGCAACTAATGCGTTGTTTTAGACCAGCGGACGTGTAGATAATGGTATTTTTTAGAAGAAAAACAATAAAATTGCTCTTCACTCTCAGATGTTTTCTTATTCTGGCATTCTCAAATGTAATTCTAATTTATAGTCGTTCCTCTATTGATATTCATACTTTATGTACATCGATGAAATCTGAAGAGACTCGTCAGCAAATGAGATATATCTTTGATTTATTTAAATGGCAAGAAATTATGCAAGAAGAACGCAAATTATCCAAGAAAAATGAATCGATATGGTGTGATGTCCCAGAAGACTTACAATTCCTCAGTAGAACTATTTGTCAATTATATGCTATTGATGATTGTACTCGTTTGCCATGTCATTTGGTATATTCAACAGCTGAAACATTAGAGAATATCAAATGTCGTAATCCGCATGGACAAATTCAGTCTTATTATGAATGTAAACGTGGTTTTTCATTTGATTTATTCACTAAAAATTTCTCACGATATTCGTATCCATCGCTTATCGCTGATCCCTTTTCACCATTTCGAGATAACGTTTATGTTAATTTATTACACAATTACTATCGAAGTTGTTCGAGTATTTGGGGCTTTTTCTTCAAATATGAATCGATTATTTATTATCCTTGGGTTGGCGATGAAAACAAATTGAAATTATTTGATATAACGTATGGATATGATCGATCGATTCATGATTTTATTGCACCTTCTCATCTATTTCTCTATATCGACCAATTGAAGTTTACATCGAAACGATTAACAGTAAACGAAGTAATGAACAGCAAAAAACCAATTTATTCAACTTCAACATCGGATATTTATTGGCCAAATCTTTCAAAGGTATGTTCAAATCAGAAAAAGTCGTCCCATATCGATTTCGAAATAAAAGACAAATGATCGTATTTTCTGGAAGTAAATTAGCGATGTTAGGCTTTGTTTTAATGATTAGAGTAACAATCATAAATGAGCTCTTCATATACTTTTTCCATTCTTCATCTCTTTGTTTTGAAATACTCACGAAAATAAAAAAACTACTAACATGACTTTGACGGGAAAAGTGTTGTTTTTGTCATCAATTTACATAAAAGAGTTAAAAGAGAAACCATCTTATGCGTTTTTATCTTGTTTCTATTGAAAGTAATTCAAATTCTATTTTGAAAAACGATATTTGACGATTTTCAGAAATTTTTTATTGACAATGCCACAAATAATTCATCATATATCAAAGCACCTATTCTCTGGATGAACAGCAACTGTAGAGCAAAGTCCGGACGTACCCCATACATGAATAAATTAATGAAATACATCGCTGTCGATAACTACGGCACTTGCGGAAAAAATATTCGTCAATTACCAGAACATATTGTCAAAATTCAAGGTTCTTCCAATCGAATTCTGAAAAATATCGCCACTTATGACTGGGAAGCAGGAAAATTAGCTTTATCAAAAGAATATCTATTTACTATAGCCATCGAGAACAGTTTAACTTCTGATTACATATCGGAGAAACTATGGCAACCATTGACGATCGGAAGTGTACCTATTTATCTTGGAGCTCCAAATGTTTATGATTGGTTACCATGTCGAACAAATTGCATTATTGATTTACGACAATTTAAATCACCGGAAGATGCGGCAACATTTGTCAAAAATGTTGCAAAGAACAAAACTTTGTATGAAAGTTATCATCAATGGAGAAAAGAACCTGTAGCAGAGAGATTTCAACATATAATTGATTATAATTCACGAATAAGTAATTCTACTTTAGAATGCGCTCTTTGTGAAATGTCACATCGTGTTGGACAAGGTGAAGATCGAGAAGAAATTAAAAAAGATTTGAGAAATAGGATTGGCCGATTTTAGTCGGTTTCACAGATGAAACATCATCATCATCAAGATTGAAATGTCTTTAATTGGATGCTCTATGGACATTACACTGAGTACTAAGGGAGAATTTTCGGAGAAAAGAATCCCTGGAGGACGGTAATTTATATATGTTTTTTCTTTGATACATCCTGCACAACGATAACGCTTTTTGTTTGGAGTTTTTGTACAATTTTCTCGTATCAGAATAAATATTAAAATAAAATGTCGTTGCAGATATCAATGATGATGACATAGTTCATTCAAATGGAATAGGAGAAGTTCATGCGGGAGAATAAATAGCAGCGTCTTTCATAAGTCAGAATAGAATATAGATTCGTTCAAAAACTGAAGATCTTGATGAAGAGATAGAGTCGTATTCCAGAGATTAAACGACAAATAGAATCAAAGGCTTGTTTCACATTATCGCATTAAAAAAAGAATCTTTTTTTTAAATTATTTTAAGAACAAATATTCTTTCATCTTGCAGAGAGCATGTCTATTCTCTTGATGTTATTCAAACAAAAGAATGTTTGATCATATCATTATATCTCCACACCAATGGACAGTTTTTCGCACGATAATCTTGTTTTTCTTCTTACTAAAACCAAATTATATTCGTAAAATAGCTCGTTATTCTACACGCAGTTGGAGTAAAATAATCGAACATCAACACCAAACGAGAAATCACCGTGAAATACACAACTGATGAAAAAATATATTGTACGAAAACTGTATATCATAATGGTAAATTCAGCGCATATTTTCATACAAATGTTTATTGATATTACCGGAATCCTACATATGAAATATATCCTATATTGTATTAGGTGAAGTAATCATTTGGGTTTTGGATGATGTTCACTGAAAGTGAACACAATCATGTCTTCACCAAATCCTCATTACAAAAGATGAAGTTTTCCATTAACTTACATAGAAACAACATACGTAGATAATTACCAAAGCTGTTTTTTATATAAAATATTCGGTCAGTGAGCTTATTGCATTTCAATCATATGGAACAAACTGCTAAATATGAGAATACATCCTACTCCGCAATGTTGCACATTTGGGAATCAGTTCCTCCGATTCCAGAATTAACCCGAAGCAATTCTGGAATCGATACACACAATTCCGCAGAATTTCTACTAATTCCGGAATGATACCCACTCCCTTCGCCCTTACATATAATTAGTGATTAATTGCACACCCTCGAGTTATTCATACGATATTTAAGCGATAAAATATGCTTATTACGTATTTTTTAGTTTCATTCGACATACTTCGAGTATAATGCATCCATCTCAAAACTATTTTCAACTTTGCTGACACTTTTTTGAAAGATTTCGAAGTATTTAATGAAGCAATCGCACTTACATAAAGTAGCAAATTGACTTTTGTTCGAATAATCTTCATAATTTTCTTAAGGCATCAATTCATATAAGATGATAATCATGCTTTTTTAATTTTCCGAATGAAAAGAAGAAGAACAAACGCTTCTCATCATATTTGTTTTATAGTCACTGAAGTTATTTTTATCAAAATAACAAAGACAAAATGCACGTATTATCTCTCTATATGGATATTTGAATCTTGTGGCGTTTCCTTATTGACGAGTTTTCATGTGAGACAGATGTTTATATTCTTGCTTAGCTGAAACATATCTTCAAACATCAATATGTCAATTCCTTATATAATCAAATTTTGGCTTTTCCTAACATTTCTGATTCCATCCATCTCGTGTAGCATATTTAATCTTTATTATTTTCTTTTTCATCGAACATACCGTCAAAAGTTGCACAATCATGTGATTACAGTTCTTCTTTCTTTTGGTCTCGTCTATATGCTCACTGATATCATTTGGTATACTCATTTTTACCAAACCAATTCATCATTAGCTTCAACACCGATATTCTGTCAAATATGGGCATATGTAGATATAGCTGGATTTGTTTCAATAGTAGATCTAACAGCATGGGCAGCAGTTGAACGTCATATTCTTATTTTTCATCAAAATCTCATCTCAACACAATTAAAACGCTTTGTTTTTCATTATTTACCATTGATTATCTTCAGTATTTATCCATTAATATTCTTTTTCGTTGTCTTTTTCATTTNTTCATCAAAATCTCATCTCAACACAATTAAAACGCTTTGTTTTTCATTATTTACCATTGATTATCTTCAGTATTTATCCATTAATATTCTTTTTCGTTGTCTTTTTCATTTTACCTTGTGATATTCCATTCGATTATAATGCAGAAACATGTTCATTCGCCTTCTGTACAGCTACCCATCCCATCTTAAGTATATGGGACAGTTGGGCGAATAATATTGTACCAATATTTACTATCGTCATCTTTAGTATTGCTCTGATGGTTCGTGTGTGGTACAGCAAATATCAAATGGGTCGACAATTTCAGTGGCGAAATTATCGAAAGATGGCATTTCAATTATTGTCAATATCTGTTCTTTATTTTTTCCTTTGTTGGCCATCATCCATTCTGTATATGGCTTATACATTCGGTCTACCAAATGACATAGGTTTCGATTACTTTTTAAACTCGTTTTATTTTACCTATTTCATAATGTTACTGACTCCTTTTGCATCCATTATTTCATCACCTGAACTTCAAGGAAAACTTCGATATCTCACTCGATTTACTCGACGAGAAAGACATAGAATTGTTCCTGCAACAATTAAAATGCACAGAGAAGAAGATCGACAATGTGTTAAAGGAACAGGTACTGTTCAATAATTATTATCGATGGAGTAATAAACAATTTAATGTGTGTCCTTCACATCTGAATATTGTTAGTATACGAAAAACAAAATTCAGTGTATTTGAAAGAGAATGGCATGCGTGAGAGACTGTGTATTATTATAGTCGTACTATGAGAATAAAATATCAGATTTAGATGTTCGTGATCGGTATTTGTGTAAATTCTGAAAACAATTGCTATTCATCAATATTGAAATGATTTGCTTTTCATTATTTTCTATCGATTATCTCCAGTGTTTATCCACTAATTTCTTACTTTACTGAATTATTCATTTTATCTCGTGATATTCCATTAGATTATGACGAAGATCAGCGCAGAATTGCTTTCTGTGTATCTAATGATTCAAAAATAACGATATGGGACAGTTAGGCAAATAATATTACACCAAACTTTGTAATTAATATTCTTAGTATGTTAAACATCGCATGATTCAACACTTTCAATGGAAAAAAATGACATTTCAATTGTTGTCAATATGTGCACTTTATTCTGTTCTATGTTGGATATTAATAATCTTATACACAGTTTTCGAGTAGTGTGTATTTGTATTACTTTATCATCGTATTTTATCCGTTTGTATCGATTGTTTCATTGCCTGAACTCCAAGAAAAATGTCGACATCTTATTCGATGTTATCGACCGGAAACAATAAAAGTTTCTCCTCAATGAATAGAAGTGATTTGTAGTAAAGATCACCGATAATAAGTAAAACCGACGAGTAGTGTTCAATGACAAATAATGGCAATTCGTGAACTTAGTATTCCTTTTCTTTCATTTCGGGTGTTTTTTCTCGTTCAGTTATGAATAAACTTAAATCACGATGATTTTAGAGATATCGTTTGTTGCAGAAAGAAGAAAATAACCAATGAATTCGAACTTATGTCAACGTGCACTCCCATGTGGACTTCATGGAAGGAATACTGCGGGAAAGTGCCAATCCAAAATCAATACAAACTGATATTTCAGCGATTCTTGTTGCAATTTTTCAGTGGAAATACAAAGAAAAACAATCTGAACTGAGAAAATTTCATGAAAAGGCTCTAGCTTCAGTGTTTTTTAGAGTGTTGCTGGAACCGTATGTGATGGTTGTTTCTATCAAGGCTTGAATAAAGTTAAATGATAACAGATTGGCATAATTATATTGACGAAGACACTGTTTGATCTCAATTAGATCTATTGCACGAGAAAGACAAAGATATGCCTTCGAGATAAACTATTATTCATCGAATACCTTTCTCCGTGAACATATTTGAAATTTTCAATGTTGTGATTTCACAATTTTGGTTCGATTGACGAAATAGATTTCGACGAAATTTCCACGTCATTATTGCTGGTGACGATTACATATGATACGTAATAAGTACAATAGAAAACATGACCATTTCAACGCTTCAATGAATCTTCGTTGTTTGATAAACATATGTTTATAAGCTGTTCTTTTATAGCTCGATATTATTCATTCGATCGACTTTCTACACTCAATTCGAAATATCTTTGGTTCAAAAATGATCAATCCTTGTTGTCTACCACCACCACCTATCTGTGTTCCAGTATGCTGTTGTGTTCAACGATTGTGTTGTGATCCTTGTTTGGGATTACGTTGTATTACTGAATGTCGTGAAATAATGGTTCGAATACGATAATCTCTTAAACTCATATTTTATTATTTTAATCTCGACTCTGAAATTTTCAATAAACACGATTGTTTTATATAAAAGATGAAAAAAAGCTTTGTTTATTAATTTGTGAAAGAACACAGCGGTAAATCTTCGCCTCTGTTCCATTGTCCATAAACATCCAACTTTCCTTGTATTTGGATTGTCTTTCTAATCAAACCATTTCGATAATCATCTCCATTCAAATGTAGAATTTCATCTCCATTTTGAATTTGAATCTTTTTCGCATTTGGTACAATCATTTGCAATTGAATTTCTTCATCTACTTTCAATGTTCGTTGAAGTGGTTCAATTAAAACACATTCATAATCTTTAAATGCCGGATGAACTTTTGGAAATGTGACACACGGCGGAATATTCAAATCCGATATTTGTACACATAAAGCCGCTCGGTATTCGGTTTCATGCGCTGTTTTAGCATAAATGA